>SNQJ01S0189507.1:0-18218 GCA_010110895.2 Picea sitchensis | reverse complement strand
GTAATTGATCTTAAGCAAGAACAAGAAATGATTGTTGAATGGAAAATCAATCATAAGTTGCTTCAAGATAAGCTCATGTCATGCAAATATTTCAAGTATGCTCATTTGCAGTCGTCTTTTTGATGCTGTCATTAGTAATGTTTTCTAAATGGATGATAGTGGCTTCAGTAAGATGTAACAAGGTTCAAATGGCTAACAATATACTGTCAGTAGTCATGATTGTGTTACAGTTGATCTTGATGAGATAGGTGCACAGGACAGAGTTCAAAGACAGCGGACAAGCCAGGTGGCCTATCTCGAGCTTGTTGACTAGTCAGTAACCTTTTGGGGACCAAAAGGTCTTTTTGTGGGAAGGTGTGATCCAGAATCGGATCTAGAAGCCTGACAAGGCTTAAAAATGCTCAAAAATGAAAGTTCTCGGAATCCGACGAAACCAGTGCCATTTCATCCGTCTCATCTTCCTGATTCTGACCATATATTTACTTCGTCAAACAGGCTTCGTATGCGAAAGATATCCCGTTCTGTCCGAAAAGCCAAACATGCAAAAAAAAGGGGATGATTGTACAGTCCGTATAGTCTGTACAGTGCAACATGGCATGCTGACTGTATAGGCCATATGGCCGTACAACTGACATGGAAACCCCTGGAGATGACACATGGCAGGCTGATGTGGCATACGGGTAGACAACTGGACCAATCTATGGGTGACACATGTCACCACTGTAAGGGTGACACGTGGCACAGAATGATGTCAGCAACTGACAGGGCAGTGACTGGACATGGTACATGGTAGGTGACGTGGACGAATCAATGATCGACATTTGGCAACTTTCGGTTGGTTGTTGATGTGCCACGTGGCCCAGTCATGGGCTGCCATGTGGCACCCTGTGGTTGGTTAATGGTTCATGTAAAATTTGTATGGGTTCACCGGGGTCGAACCCGCGACCTCCCCTCCAGGCTGTGGACTAGCAGGGCCAGGCTAACCGCCCACCCCATGGGTAGTTCTTATTATATATGTGGAAAAAAATATATTTATGTTTCTTTAAAGGTTTTGTCGGCGGGGGAAAGGGCTGGGGTTTAGCCCCAGCCCTCGGTACGGTTTTACCACACGACCACAGAGCTAGCACGGAGGGGGCTTACCACATGCATGGGGGTTGTATTGGATAGGGCTTTGCCCTTGGTTCTCGAGCAGTCCCATATGACCCGGGACCTTTACCACACAGAGCGTAGGGGTTAGTTGTTAGCCCGAGATCCGGTCCCATGAACCACCATTGATCCAGGAGTCGGATACAGAGGGGCCAGCACACCATAGGAACAACGCTTAGCCACATGGTCGTCCACCATGTGACCAAGGGCGCACAAGTTTGGGGGCTGCGCCCTATTTTTAAACAAATGTGGGTTTTGTTATAATGTTTTGGGATTTTTAATGATATTATGCCTCATTTTAATTGATTTTCTCCATTTTTGGGAGATATTGGGCATTTTTGGAGCCCAAATTTTGGGAGGAAGTTGGGGATGGATAACCAACTTCAGATCTATATAAACCAGGCCTGATTGAGGCCATGGAGGGTAGAAAAAGCAGAGTTATGCTGAAGGGAAGCCAAGCCAAATCCCTTTTTATGCAGGGAAGCTATTGAGGAGCAGATGCTTGCGGGCCATTTCTGGGAGCTCCAAACGTCTGTTTTGCGTGCCATTTTCTTTGCAGGGTTCTAGAGATCTGGAAGAACATGACCAGATCAGTCTTGTAGCTAATTGGCACTGCTATGATGTACTTTTGAGATTTTGAACAGAAATAAAGAAGCCTCCCCCACAGAGACAAAGGCCCAGAGACGTAGGCAAAGTTGTGCCGAACTCCGTTATCAATTCTCGTGTTATGGTTTGCTGTCTATTATTTCATTTCAGATATGCATATGTGTATATGGCTGTCATAATTCCTCTTCTTTCCTCATTATTTCATTAAGTTTCTCAAATGGTTAATTAACACATGCAAAATTAAAACTCAACCATAGTCATTAAAAGATCCTACGGATCATCAACCATCCCTCCCTCCTCATTCAAAGTGAATCCCGATGCAGATTCTAGTACTAAATCCAGCCACGCCACCCTTACCCCCAATCGCCAACACCACTGATATGGCTAGGGGCAAGTGAAAGAAGAAAGAGCCCACCGCTCCATTTCCTCCCCGCATTCAAGCTCCTTGCGTACTTGGCGAAAGAGAGGGACACCCCACTAATATATGTCCCTCTCTTCCCTAATTACACAATCAGATTCGACTCTCTCGAGCAACCACATCACTCACCGCTTCACCAAGCATATCTAGTACTACAACAACCTCCCCCACTACAGGTAGTAAAGGGATGCGAACCAAATTCACTTGCACCATCTGCTCAAAATATGGCCACTACACTCATTATTTCTCAGCTCTACCTCAGTTTCACCAAACATTAATGGAAGTACACCAAATATTTTAGTAAGATCCTTCTCCACCACCACTTTCAGGTACCCACGTCATCGACATCCATTATGTCTCTACCTCAGTCCCCTAACAAATGAGATGCCCTTGCTCTCTTTGTGTCTCACTTGCTCATTTCACATACTAGTGTCCTTTGATCGTTGAATACATATGTCATCATTTAACCCTTATTCGAAATCATTCGACCACCTTACCTCATGTGACGCAAGTTGCTCCCCCTATATATTCTCCAGATACTGTCCATATATCCACCCCCGAACCTGATTCACTTTCCAGCCCTCCATGGTTCATGGATAGGTTGTCTGAGGATATCCCCCTAAATCCTCCCAATTCTCCGATTCATTTCGCACGGGAAATCTTACCCCCTACCACAGTTTACTCCCCAGAGTGTCTGGACATTTGGTTTATGTCAAGAGAGCCATCACAACACAGTTGTGATGTCCCTTCTATGTCTTCACCACTTGAGGACAATCAAAATGTGACAGTCACCCATGTCACCTCCATGAATCCCTTGTATTCTCTCATTTTTCACTACGACAAAGATATCCTGGAGGAACTCACTACCCCTAATTTCCCATGGAATACACTCCATCACCGAGCTTTTTTTCTCTCACAGGAAGCCTTTGACCTTCCTATACAAGCCTCCATATGCGCAATCGAAACCAAGGATTTTATTCTATCAGGGCACATATATTGGTTCAACAACTCTATACCTGCTCCAGATGCTTTTGAGGAAGGCAACATGTCCAACATTTCCCCCACTGTCAAAATTGACATTTCCATCAAACCAGGAATCATAGAGGAAATCACCATTGGCGCCACATGCTCCCTTAAAGAACTCACAACTTACAAATCTCTCTTTCATGAATACTGGGATATTTTTTCCTGGTCATATACGGAGATGCCCGACCTTGATCCCTTTATCGTCGAACATCACATCGACACATGGCTAGATGTCATCCCATTCTGTCAAAAGAAGCGCCCACTTCACCCATCCAAAGTTGCGGCTATCAAAGCCGAAATTGACAAGTTCGCGTCACAGGGTTCATATTCCCCATTGCGTATACCTCATGGGTTTCCAACCCCATCCCCGTTAACAAAAAACAAGGCACTATTCACGTCTGCACCAAATTTCGCGATCTCAACCATGCTTGTCCCAAAGACAACTTTCCAACTCCCTTCATCGACCAAATTATCGTTGACTATGCCGACCATGAGGCATTATCCTTCATGGTTGGGTTCTCCAGCTACAATCAAATCCAAATCCATCTAACAAATCAGTATAAAACCGCTTTTACTACCCCATGGGGTACGTTTTCTTACCGTGTCATGCCTTTTGGACTAAAAAATGCAGGTGCTATTTTCCAACAGGCCATGACTTATGTTTTCCATGATCTTGCTCATATCATTCTCACCTAATTGGACGACCTCACCGCTCGATCCAAGAAACAAACTCAACATTTAGACGACTTACATGTTGTCTTTCAACAATGTCGCCAATACAACATCCGCTTGAACCCTTTGTAGTGTGTGTTTTGCATCACTTCCAAATACCTCATTGGGTTCATTGTTTCCCAACACAGCATCACAATGGACCCCCTCAAGGTCCAAGCTATCACAGAAATCCCACCAACCATATATATTCCATTTTTCCAAACTTCCACGCTAAGTTATAGGAGCCCAGATCCTCTGTTTCCTGATCCTTCTTCAGCCACAGGATCAGGGTGCCTCCATCTACACATTCACATTCCCCAGGTCACCATCTATACTCGGCCCCTGGGGAGAATTTTTCTCACGTCATGTTCAGGTATGCCCACTCATGTTCAAAATTATCAAATAAGTTGTTATATATTCTTTATCTTCAAATATTGTTCATGTCGGCTATTTAGTTTTCATATGTGCAGGTACTTGGTCATCACAATAAGCGTAGCCCCTTCAGGTATATGTTCAACATTAGAATGTAATCATTCCCTCTGAATATCAATTGCATCTCCCAATCATACCCTTTGACATTCACCTTTAGGGTTCCTACATTCATCTCTGCAGTACTATCACCTCTGTTGCATTTCAGTAATATCACCCGATAGCATTCTCCCCCACATGAGTTTTCCCATTCATAGTCCCCCTTGATACTTTGACACTCATGCTGCTTTCAACCCCTAGGTATGGGAGTCCTGATAGTCTCACGCATTTTCGCGAATAAGCCACATACTCCTTCTCATCAATTTGCTAGCTTTCCCAATGGACTCCCAGGTTATCTCATATTGGTTCTATTTGACTGCACCTTCACAATATCAATAACCCTCCATTTCATTCACACCTAGTTTTCCCATCTTCATATTGTCCTCCATTCATTTCCCTCATACAGAAACCCACCCATGGCGCCCCCACCCTCCACCACTTCTCTTCACAACTTTCTCCCTCACATGCCAAGCTATCTTGAATTAGGGCACCCGTTTCTATATCTGTACGCTCATCCCAAATTATTATTTATTTATTTGGTAATTGTAAAAAGCCTTTGTGTCCAACATTAACTTAGCTTTTCATCATTACCCTTGACGACCTTCTCTTCTTAGAAACGCAACCCATATCACCCTTGGTTGGGACACCCACTCTCCTTTTCTCATTTTTACATTGTTCATAAAACCTGAGTATCCCACATTCCATGTACCCCTGATATTTGAGTTTGTCCACTTTGTCATGCCTCTGGCACAATTTAACCCCATGTCTAGTCATCCCCCTAACACTAGATATAGTTTTTACGGTTGCTTCCAATCATCCTTTCAACATACCCAAACCAAGGGAAGTATTGAGTCTCACCACATCTTGACTTCGTTCATGTTCCCTATTAGTTCTTGATCCTATCCCTGTGGATTTTATGAATCCATTTGCTTCCTGGAGTCGTGTCTCCCTTTTTGTCGACATCAACACAATTTCTAGCAGGGTGACAATATCTCAACTCTCATTACCTTTACAATAAGGAGTCTCGGATGGCACAGAGAGAACCATCATTTCTCTCTGATTCTGTTGACCCCCATAGCATTCGACTTCAGCAAAATATCATGTTACGGTGGGTCTTACTATGCGACTATTGCAGTTTTTTTATACAAGCCTAAGATCTCTGAATTTGTTAGGCCATCAATGCCTATGAGTCATCGACACTTATTACATGCATCGTTGCCTCTTTTCAGAGTATATTCACCATTCAAAATAATCATCTACTGTTATCAAACCTCCTCGAAGAGCGCTGCAGTTTTCTACATCAGCATACAACTTTAGTTATTGTTGTACATTTTGAGTTACATGACACTAGCATGGGGCATGCTCACCTCGTTTGTATACAAATTTTATTTTTTCTCCCTAGAGAAAGATTTGGGTCCCACAATTTGCCCTCTCCCTCCAATAGATCTCTCTTGTAGTTCCTCTGAACACTCTTCATTACAATGGCACTCTTAGTAGAAGAAACATTGATGTATTTCAGCTATACGTATGTTCCTAACCTCACACATCAAGGGGCATCTATTATCACTGAAATTTCATCCACAACATTGCATGCAAATGATTACATAAATACAGCAATGCCAAACAACTATTAGTTCACCTGCAACATCAAAATGCATTTCCAAGAGGAAAAACCTATACAATTTGGAAAAAATTGACATGCACTAACTCAGTAAAGGAAGCACATGCACAGTATGTGGGCTAAAGAATCCCGTAGAGCGCACAATGTGCCATATGTGCGGTTGTGTACGATAAAATCCACGCACTCCTGTGAATGACACATTTATGGTTCTTATTGGCCCCTCAACCACTTATGGACCAACTCCTAACTTGATTTGACCCTCAGATCTGAGTTGAATCCTAATGGGGGGCTGGTCAAGGACCAAAAGTTTCCCTAAAGGGCCCCTTGCTCACACTAAGAACCAGTTGAATATTGCCTTGAAGAAATGATATAAATGGAGGCCATGGGTGCACTAAGAAATTGATATTTTCATAGTATTGTTATGCTGTCTCAATCCTCCCTTGGGAATCCACTTTTCTCCTTGGAGCATTCTAGCAACATTCCAATAGGCCATTCAACTCACCTCTTGAGGGAATAGGCATTGATTTCTTCATCATTTGTTTTCTTTTCTACCATTGTAAGAAGAGCTCTCCATTAGGGAACTCAAGAGCCCTCCCAAGGAGGAAGAGAGGACTCATAAGTCTTCATTTATCTATGGTGTTTTTCCAACTAATATAGTTATCCATTGGTGGCATAATCTTGGTCATTGATTGAATGTTTTTGGTTCAAAGTTTTTTATGCATTCTAGTTTTATTTCCTTAGTTGTTTTCAGTTTGTTTACTTGTTTATTTCATGTGATTGGATTGTCTAGTAGGCCCAACTAGATAGGAAAGTGCCCTTTTTTTTCTCAGCCAAGTGAAGAAACGAACACAACATGGTCCTTAAATAAAATCACGGTGAAAAATCGATACCCTCGTCCTCAAATATATGATTTACTTTATCAATTGAAGAATGTTGTTTATTTCACTCAGTTGGATTTTGATGCAGACCCCCCTACCCTCCTAGGGGTTGCGCGACTTCCCGGTCAAGGATCTTCAAATACCTGAGCTAGATCAGCTCTTTGGGCCCTTGATGTAACCCAACATTACCTTGCATAGGTCCCTTTTCCCTTAAGGCACAAGTCCTGTGAGACCTGCGGGTTCATGTTAAGCCCCTATTCCCTATTTGGAAAATCGAATTTTAACAAGTGCTAGCTCTTCAGCCTAGGCCCTTTCCTTCATGTGACCTCGGGCTATGACCCGAGTCTGAACCCTAAAAGGAACTTCAGGCCTCAAGATTCGTCCATTTCCACAACAACTAACTCCTCTTCTCTTGATCCTCAAATCGACGAATTTACCTGAGACCAGATCTACGGTCCACATTTTTCTAACAACCAATGACTGTGATCCTCATTGGAATTCAACCTTCGAGAGTCCTCACTCCTCCTACCTCTGATCCTCCTGAACAATTGGACCAACGAAGTGCTGATCGAATGCCATGTGTCCACACAATCAATAGTGGGAATGTGCCTTCTGTGATCTGACGACACACGTCCCTCTCTTAGACCAACGACCACAATATTCTTGGGCTCTCGACTCTTCAGGAAGTTTTGAGCCACCTCTCCACAGAACCTCCAGAATACTAAGTCTCTGGACTAGCATATCTTCTGCCAAGTGTCCTCCTTCATGAACAACCCCGATGACCTCAGAACCTCAGGCTTCGTAAGTCCTTGCACTTCCACTCTCCAATTCTTCTAAAGTGCTTATCCTCGAGAGCGCACGATCTGGTGACACCTATCCCTTTGGCTTGGATGGAAAATATATGCTTTGGATCCTGGGCTGTCAGCTTCCTTAGAATATTTTTGGTGCCCTCCTGGAACGCTTTGTGCTCGTCCTCCTGAAATTTTCAGTTTGAGTAAAGTTCATCTCTGTGAACTCCTTGCACTCGCCTGAGCCTTCAGATGGATGTCTTTAAACACTTCGTCTGAGTGTTGGCATGGTGCACTCCTTGCAAAGGTCTTCCTGTAGTGTGTTCAACAAATCTGTTTCACCTTGAGCTTCAACTGCTCGGACCTCAAAGGTCTCTGTCCCTTTTATTCCTCGAAGGGATATATGTGCCCTCTTGGAAAATTATGCTCAAGCACTCCTTGCTGAACTTACAGAGTGTCCAGTTACTCTGTGAGTATGAAACTTCTCTCCTTTAAACTGGAGAAGGGTTCACATGTGCACTCCTTGCACCTACTCAATGCCCTCCTAGCTAGAAGATCTCTACAAGATCTTCAATAATTTTGTACTATGCTTACTCTTGCATAGAATTTCCTCCAGGGTATTCAGTAACCCTATCTCCATGTGCCTCCTCTGCACAATTTCTCCTCTAAGGTGTTCATTAACCTTGAGGCTCCTCTTGAGTCTGTAAATGTTCTAGTGTGCCCTCCTGGCACATTCTCTCATGAACTCAAAGCAGAATTCACGTACCCACTCCTTGTGTTGGCTCACAGATTTTCAAGGCTCTGTCGTGCACTCCTTGCATAGCCTAAAGAACCCAGAACTGTTTAACAAACTCATTGATAGAGAATTTCTATCTTTATCCCTGCATATGATACCTATCTCATACATCTAAAACATGCATTCATATAAACACAAATCACATTAATAAACAAACATTCACCACACAGGAATTGATAAACAGAGAAATCTATTCTTTTGTATTAATATTAGAATGCTAGTTACAATGTGTGAGCTCGGACTGCAATAGAGTCTTGGTTCCCTCCTCTCCTTGATATCCTTCCCCTTAACTTACTAATAACTTTCTAATGAAATATGATACAAAGATATTTTTACAAAAGAGGGGCTCCTAGAGCCTTTCCATCCAAGCTACCTAACTCTCATTAATTACATTGAATGAACATGAATATCTCAGATCCGAGCCCAAGCTCAAGATATGTACAACTCAGGCCTATTAAAGTGTTATAGAAATATTTTCCTCACCCTATGAAATCTTGCACAGAAGGCCTTTTTCCATTTCCCTATGCAGACTTATCATCCTTGTTTGTAAATCCTAGAGATAAAAATACATATTTTTCCACATGTATGCACCTTGTTTATTATACAACATGCGTATACGCAGGTTGCACCACTACAACCCGTGTACATTGGGATTTGTGCCAAAAAATGAAAAATGGAGTCGGGTTTCCATTTCACGATGGGAGATTTGTGATCCTTAGCCTTCCATATACTAGAAACATTTCGAATCCGTCTTCAGTTCCATTTGAAGGCTATAAATGGGCCAATTCTGAGCTATGGAAAAGAGGAGAAAGAATTCAAATTTGAGAGAAAAGTTACTTTGGAGAAATTATTTACTTCATATTGAGTCTACATCCCTTTGTCCTTTAAGTCTGAACACAGTGTTCATCCCCCAAGCTCTTCCCTTATTTGATTGAGAACTTCATTGTATCTCTTTTATGAGATTTCCTTTGGTGAAGGATTGAAGTGGTGGAGGCCAAGGTGGAAGGAACTTACTTTCTCGGTTCTGAACCGTGCCGACATGGAAGTCTCTATAATTTTCACTTCTGTTGATCATATATTAATAGAAATACTCTTTTATTGTCTAATTGATATCTTGAAAATATTTGACTTATTATTCCATGGGCGTATTTGTCATGTTTACTAATGGATTATGCTATTGAATGTGATAACATCATATAATATCACCATATTCTTTCTTTGCTTGGTTGTTGAGGACTAGTTGCAGGTATATTGCTTTGGGTCAAGTGCTCAATGGTGGATTTCATCAAACGTCTGGACGAGGTAGGATTGTTATCTTGTCTTTCTAGCATATTTGTTTACATAGCATACTTAAGAATATAGTTGATTTCTATAGTCATTTCCGTCTATTGTGGTTTACCTTAGCCATAGAGAGATTTTCCTCGTAACAAAATTGGCGACCATACAGGGGATTAAATCTTCCTTATTAGGGTTTGGAGTACTTTTCTCATTAGATTTCTCTCATTCCTATTGCGTTTCTTGTCATATCATTGCTTGATAGCCTCTGTTCACTTTGGGTCTGGGTTTCCCAGCCTTCTCCCTTGCCTGGCCTTGTTTTTAAACATATACTCAGCTTTTGGCTTGACAGTCGCATATATACGCAAGCTGTCCCTCTGCAAGATGCATACATATGCTCTATTTCCTTGAATAGTCACGTAAATCAACCTTCTTTTCTTGTTAGCTAGGTTTGGTGGTTGATGGGTGGGATTTGATGTTTGCTGATTCTTCTTAGATCTCTGTAGTGACTGTTAAGTGTTTGTGGGATGACATGTGACCTGTCTTTATTTGAATTTATGGGCAAAGCATTTCTTATCATCTTTTCATTTTGATTGTCCTTGTATATTGGGCTGTGTGTCTTACTTCTTGATATCCTACTTGAGTTGTCCCTTTCTATACACAATAGAGATTTATATATCAAGTTGTTGTTCAGTCCATGCATTTTCTCTTTTCTTATATTGAAAATAAAAAAATATTAGGCATTTTGCATTGCTTGGCATTTTATCTTTTGAGTCTTTGTCATTAGCTTAGTGCATGTAATGAAAGATTTAATTTTTACTTGAGAATTGCAGTGCTGAAATCGAAAATTGCATGTGTTTTTAGAGGCATATCATACATTGAAAATTGATGTTAGGACTTTTCATTATATTCATATTTACTTTATTTGTTGTGTCATAACATCATGAGTTTCACTACCATGCCTTTTTGAGTAATCATGGCCACTAAAATTAATGCTATAATTTAAAATTGATTGGTCACGATTTTATTTTCTAGGGTGCACAAACTAGCTTAGGATTTAGTGCCTTGGAATAGGATTTTGTGAGTAAACTTCTCCAAGGAAATTAAATCAACATATGTGNTGGCCACTAAAATTAATGCTATAATTTAAAATTGATTGGTCACGATTTTATTTTCTAGGGTGCACAAACTAGCTTAGGATTTAGTGCCTTGGAATAGGATTTTGTGAGTAAACTTCTCCAAGGAAATTAAATCAACATATGTGCCTGACAAACGGAGTGGAGAAATCCATTGTATAATTGGTAATATCAGAAGGCTCCTCTCACACTGGAGTTAATCATGAGGCCACATGAGGTTGGTTGAAGGGATATACCCCAGATAACTTCTTAGGGTTAGAGATATTTTTGGGGATATATCTGTATTTGGGGATCTTGTTAGTGCCCTTATGCCTGTGAGAGGAGGTGCTTTCAAGGTTTCGGGCTTTGCTACCCTTCCCATACGGTGGACCTGACTTATGAATACTCACATGTGCATCGGTTATATAGTGGTTTATCAGTTCCTTGACTTAGGTGCCACATAGGTTACTTGCAGGTACACTGGGTCAGATAAGGGTCAGACAACACATAACCTTTATGGAGGATTACCTCTCCGGGGGGATCTGACCGACTGGTTGTTAAGCCCACAAGGGACCTTATAACTGATTCTGCTACCTCCAATCTTTAGCATGGAGTCTCAGGCCCCTCTTGGGTGAGACATACCTTCTTTAGGGAGGGAGGCCACTTTCAACTACTTTACCCCATTTGTGTGCATTTTGGTCATTTGATTTTTGGTGTTCTCTTTGATTACTAGTCGACCTTAGGAGTTTATACTGAGTTTTCTTCATCATGGATAGCGGATTTCCTTTGGCCCCCTCATTTACTGCTACCCCCCCATGAAGTTCACTCATTTCATGGGGGAAAATCCGTTCACTTTTTGTAATTGTATGCATAATTATGACACTCAGTCCATTTCATGGGTCTCTAATCATTTTCCTATTGATATGTCTTCACCTTTTCAATCCTCCTCCTAGCCCACTTATATGAATCATAGCATTGGATATGGGGGCATCATGGCCCCACTTCCTAGATATTTGTTCGATATGAATCATGTCCCTCAACCAACTCTCACTGTGGGAGGTTGGAACCTCCCCTCTTACAGATCCAGTCCTAGATATTCTATTTCAGGAGCCAATACTCAAATGGGTGCTTATTCTACTTTTTACACCCCATCTGTTTATCCTTCGTCCGCCATATCGATTCATTCAAACATTATTCCCGTGACGGGTCCTCATGTATCCCCGGGTATTTCATATGGGGAGAATTAGTTTTACGGTTCAGGATGCCCTCTTTACGAAATGCCTTCACAAAGGGGAAACTTATATCCTCACTTGAATAGTCCTTTTCATACTTCCATCTCTTCTCAGAATTCAGTGATGATGCTCATACAAACCTCTTTGGATCATTTAAGTAGAGGATACTACCCTTCCGGACAGGGACATGGGGTTAAACCAGAACCCTTATTGGCCAACAATGTTTCAAAGCCAATATTTCCCTAGACCTTGGTATCAAATTTCACAACCTACCGCTAGTTCAGTCACTGTCAGTTATACTGGAGCCCCATCCCCAACCTCTACCAGTCATGTTGGAGATGGGTCAATGACGTATGCAAGTCATGTTGATGACCCGCACCCAATCACTGCTAGTCATGCTGCGGGAATCTCTTTAGTCGCCATGAGTCATATCAACGTTACATCTCCAACCTCTGTACATCATGTGGGATATGACGCTCTCTCCTATTCCAATCATGGTGAGAGCATGTCAACAATCATTGTGAATGATGCTGGGGGAATCGAGAAGCATAGATGTCCAGACATAAGCATAAATTCCTTTCTTAGACGTGTGAAGGAAGTCACCTTACTTGTTTGTGTCCTATTTTTGCAGGGATACCTGAAGCGTGGGTCTCACCTAAGGGAAATTTATATTCTGAGGCGTCTGTGGTTTCCCCACACCCTGTTTATCCTTTGATTGACACGGCAGTCTTGTCACTACAATTTTCTCCTGACCATACCCCTTGTTATTGCTCTATAAATTTCTAGAGGTTTTCGGGAGGTAGAAGAAATTTATCAGAGGTAACTTTATCCAACCACTTCGAAACTGGGATCCAACCCTGCCAGTTTCAGAGAGCGATCTCTCTGTAAGATTTAACTATGTTTCAGGTTTCAGATATTAGGCTAGTTAAATAAATAAGACTGTGTTGTTTGTTTTATAAAATTGCTGAAATATTGCTTACACATCCATTGGGCTATGGGGTCTGTTTTATAAAGTTTGAGACCAAAGAATAGATTTTATAAGGTCTTTTGACAGGTCAGGATGATGCAACTGTTGGATCCTTTAGAGTTAAAATGATGGATAGCAGAAAAATGAGATAATTAGTTAAAATAAAGAAGAATTTAAGAATTTATTTATCATAACATCAGAAGACAAACACTTAGATATTAAAAAGCAAGAAATAGAGTATACAAAGATAAATTCTGCAACTTTAACTTCTTTTAAATGATCAGATATAGAAAACACAAATGATTACGAAGACAGAAACACCATTCAGTGAAGAGGAGTAAACATCACCAACAGTTAATATGCAGGAATCCTGTGAAATGTGAAATGTCCTTTTTATTACTGGTAGATCTCTTGAGAAAGATTACAGTGCTTATAGCTTTCTTGGGCATAAATATCAACCCTCAATACTTCGAGGTTTGAAGTAAATATAGAAAATATTACAATTGATCTTGTCATTAATGATCAGGATGTGGCAAAATCCAAATCTAACTAACTAGATAATAAAATACAAAATTGTAGGAACTGCTAATGATCTGTCGGATTCTTTGTGCTGATTTTGGGGAAGGTTGTTGGCGAGTCATCAACTTGACTTGGATTGTTCCGCATACTGACTTGGATTGTACACCTCATCACTCACTCGATCATAGTGCATAGACCCTCCCATCTCTTTTGAATGGGAATGGTGGCTTTTAGTAACCTTCTATAAACTTCGTCCATCTCTGTATATTTGGCGAAAGTTGGCTTGGTGATGGAAATTGTCTTGGTGATGAAAACATACTTAGTTTGATGTTGGATAATGAGATCCAACTGTAGAGTCTCTAAAAATTCCTTGCCAGTTATGCTACCCTGTATTCCTGAAAACTTGGAGCTATCCTTTGCCACCATGAAAATCTTTTGCTTGTAGTCGAACAAAGTCATCATCTTGTCATTTAAGACCAGTAAACTAGGAAGGCCTTTCTTTTGCAAAGAGTCCATCTTGCTGAAGAATATCTAAACTCCAATATCCATGTTCTAGGCTCTTTCCTCCAATTGCAACATTAGTCCTCTCTTGGTCATAACTTTCTTAACTTCGAGGATAGTCTCTATCATATCCTTAATTTTAGGACTTTCCAGCTAATCCTTAGTCTTCGAATTTAGAAGCCTGATGATTTCATTTTCCTCTGTGGGAATCTCCCCCAGCTCTCCCTTTGTCCTGTCAATGGCCTGCCTTCTCCTTAACACCCATTCGTGCTGCTCGAACATGATCTGCACTAGTGGCCAGATTTCTATCATGGATCTTGAGATATCCATCCAAATGTTCTCGTTGGATTCTGCTAGTGTTTTTCCCACAACTGTTTTCTTTTGCAGCTTCTCTATTTCATGCTTAAGTTTTTCTGATGTGTGCCTCTCAGTGTTGTAGCTTTCCTAGAAGGAGGATTTAAGTTTCTGGAGATTCTCTATTTCGTGATGCAATTTTTTAATTTCTTCTCCTTGTAAGGTCATCTCCTCCATTGACTTTGCTAGAGCTTCAAATGTCCCTAGAACTGTCACTGGGGAAGCTAATGGAAGTTATGTTGGGGCAGTTGTTGATGTTGTCACTGTGCTGACTCCTATGAGGGGAACCACACTCAATGGAATGACTTCCATGGGCTCTATTTGTTCCTTTTCCTTTACTAACCTTTCCAATTCTACTTCCATCTCCTTGATCTGTGTGTTCTCTTCCATGATTAACTTTAGCATTTCTTCCTTTTGGACTTCTGTCTCGACTATCTCTTTGGCCTGCGAGTCTTCAGTAGCTGGCAATTTTAATTGTTTCCTCAAGGATGTTATGTCAGCATTATTTTTCTTTAGTAGTTCTTCAGCTACTTCACATTAGAGGGGTCGTACCCAATTTTAAGTACCAACTCTTCTAAAGATTTGATCCTATTGTCCTTTGTAAAAGATGACACTTTATCCAGCTTTAGTTGAGTTTGAACATTGTTTAAAGACACCTATAACTTTGCAGCAGTTGTTGAAGTGTTTTCCAATGTCGAGAAAATCATTTCTCCAGTTTGTCTGTGTAATTCCATCTGGTTAGCTGGATGTACCTCTACAACATCAAAATCGAAAGTTGAACTTTTGTAGTGAGAAATCTCCTTTCGTTGAGGCACATGTGCCTGCAAGAAAGCCATATGCATTCTTCCCTTTTTAGTATCAAAGGAGGAGAGAGGTATATGATGTGTTGTTGATTTTTTTTTCCAGAATTGGGCATAGGTGTTGTTGGTCAACATCTCATTCTTTTTCTTAATCAGATTGTATTTTTCAAAAATACTTAGTCTTGCAGATCCTTGTGATGGTTGAGTGGTCAAGGTGGTGTCAGTATGATTTTTTGATGAAGAGGTAGACATTGTTTGTTGACTTCTTGAGAACAATGGTGAATTTTCTCCCTCTACTACTGTAGTAGACTGAGTCTCTTCTCCCCTAGATCTATCAGAGGTATGAATGATCTTGGGATTTTTCCTGTAAACCTAGAAATCCTCTGCTGAAACTTTAGTGACTGACAGGGAGACTTCCTTTCTGGGCCCCTTATCTGCTGCTACCTGTGGAGTAATGGTTTTTGAAACACTGGCTGAAGAAGGCTATTGTTCTGAGTCTTCCAAAGTGTTCATTTCCCACTCTGTCTAATTCATGAACTTCTCAATTTTGGGTTTGGGAACATGAGCATATGGAGATATTTTATTCTTTAGCCTGGTTTCTACAATAATGCCGCAGTGATCATAGTGCCATCAAAAACTAATGCTGAAATTCATCTCCTTCAAAAGTTTATCGGCCATTTCCCTTGCATCTCAGCTATTACAGATGAAAGGTCCTATCTATCCCTTGATCCTCAATTGTTGTTTCTTCTTAAAAGCTACAAAATGAATATCATCTTAGTTAATCATTTTCCTAATATATTCCAGGGAGAATATATGCACGGGAAAATATCTAGGCAATATTTAGGGAGCCATCTCACATCCATAAATTCTAATCTCTATGTGGTTCTGGTACAGGTACCAGTCTCCAGTCTTAGCGAGGTCTGAGAGGTGTAAAATTCGTTGTATTTCTTCATTTATCCTTGGTTCTCATCGGTCGCTGAGCATAATTACCATTGGATGGTAGAATTGATCTATGAACTGATTGAAGGTGTAATCTGGTGAGTTCCTTCTCAATAGCGATGTCCAGGATGTGACCGGATGTGGTTTTCCATTCTGATCTATCTTCTGCATGGAAAACAGGAATTTGACTATCTGGAAAAATACAAACAAGTATGTCAGTATTGAAGAATACTGGAACATTCCTTTTGTGGGGAACTTGAATAGTTGTTCGTGGATATTCCTCGCCAAGAAACTTTTGTAGTCGAACTGCATTGTGTTGTTTTCCTCGGTAGAGAAAATAGATAGATAACCCAAGATTGGCTCATCTACCCACTCGTCTGAGTAGTATCCAAGTAGGATGTAAAGAGAGGAGATAATTTGATTTCCTTTTACTGAGAAAATCAATGACTGATACAGAGGACTTTATTTTGGTAATGGGGCACTCTTAGGGAGGAAAAGTTCAAATATCTGCACTCTTTGGGGAAAAGACAACTTTTGATACATTTCGGTTAGGATCTCAATGGTGAAAGGAGAAAAGGATTTGGCTCTGGTTAAATGTAGCATCTGGTCGATGGCTTCGGCTGTGATAGTGAACAGGGTTTCTCCAGAGAACGAAACAATAGCTCTCTAATCGGGAAGGTAATGAGCCTGGCACTTGAGGGCGAATTTGGGGAAACAGGTATCGTGGGAGATTGGACTCCCAGAGTTCGATCTCATCACTCTGGTCTAAGAAAGTGTCTATGAACCACAAGTGTAGCTCAGTAAAATCGAATTCACATTTGGGCTCAAAATTAGGTAATCTTTGTCGGCCAGAGGAATTCGGTCGATGTCGATTAGAGGCGGAAGGAAAGGATTTTCATCAATTTTCGATTGTTTGGAGTTTGGCGCCATCACTTCAAATGATGCCTATGAAATTTGAACAAGGGAGGACGTTGACTATAGATTTCAGTAATTAATGGAGGTTGTGGAAGGAAATAATGCATGGAATAGTGATTTAAGAGGTGTCTGTATTGTGAAAAATGGAAGAATGGTGAAAAATAATGAGATTATCGGGGAAAACGGGTATCCGTTGGAGGCATGGAGAATAGGTCAGCAGGCTAACAGATATGTTAGCCTGTACTAATTAGCCAACTGATAAATCGGGTATGAGGTGGACATTAAAGGATGGGTGATGGGTGAGCGAGGGTGATGTGGAAAGAAGTGATTGGATGATAGGTGAATGAGATATGACGTGCGACGGGTGAGTGGAGGGGAATATGATGGTGATATAATGAGACATGACTTGTGGGAGGTGGTAGTGGAGTGTGACATCAGGGGATGATGGTGGTAGTGGAGTGTGATGTCACAAGACGATGATAGTATGAGAAACTGGTATGGAGGTTTACTCGGAGGGGGGTGCAGGTGGTAACCGGTTTAGAGTAAGGGGGGTCCAAGTTAACAGAATGGTGACATGTTAGGATGGTTTCTACCGGGAAATGCCACCAACTCGGACCGCCCCCCCTACCATTAAATGTAGAATGGTCGGGGGGGGGGTCCGATATTACTTGTCGGTCGTTTATCTGAGCACCCTTTGCTTGGTCGTAGATCTCGACGCACTCTTTAATAATGGGGCATGAATCATATTGCACTGTAGAAATTTAGGATAGCATGGATTTGTGGGTTTTTTGCGCTATTTTTTTTCATTTTGCCACCAAGGGGTTAGAACACAACCTTCTAACATCAAAATAATGAATCTCATCCAACATAATGCTTGTTTTATTGGAGGAAATCCAGCTAACCTATGTTATAACCTATTTACCTAACACATTTAACCCAAATTAGATTGTTGGGCTAAAAATTACTCTATCCTGGGGCTATTTGATCAAGTTTAAACAATTTGATCAAATTTATTCACTAACTGACCTATCTAATTGGCTAAGATTAAACAATTTAGACAAGCTTTATTCACTAATCCTATTA
>SNQJ01S0189505.1:13221-31439 GCA_010110895.2 Picea sitchensis | reverse complement strand
GTCATACTACTGGATACCTATGAACATAATGGGCCAGCTTGTGATGAGACATCCCATCCTCTTGGTTAGGCCTTGTTTTATTATTTTTCTTAGGGTCCCTTTAGTTTTTTATCGAGAGGATTTTTATTGCCTTCTCGGGGATCCCTGGGTGAAGCATCTATAGGTTTTATTTCCTATGGATTTTATCTTTTACCAGTTGCTTTTACCCCCTGGGTCTTTAGCCCCTTCTTCCCACAAGACAAAGTGTAACCGTCAAAGGTCATCCTAATGTCCGAACTAGGGGAATGGGATAGATGTGCGGGAGATAAGATGAAAAATGATAGAATGGTGGGAGCGGACGATGGCTCTGCAAACCCCCCTTGGTGGCTAACCAAAACCCATGAATACAAGCTTGCTAAGTCACCCTATTAATCACCCCAACAATGGTCAAGTGGATTAGTGTAAGATCCAAGCAGTCATCATAAATTAAAGGAAACTAAGGCATATATAAGAAGGTTATAACGATCAAACATGACACTGTTGACGGGCGAAATTGATCATCTGTCAACTGGGAGAGTGGAACCGGTCTGGAGTTGTCTAATAACCCAATTTGTTTGGGATGAACCACCCTGACGGGTTTAGCAGCTCTGTTAGCCGATCTAAGTCTTAAGAAAACACAAGAAAACTACTCTAAACTAACTAAGCTAAAAACTATTAAAACAAACTAATAAACTAATCTAACTAAAAAAATAACTATTAAAAGAAACTAATAAACTAATCTAACCATTATATATACAATCTACTATCTAATACCAAGCCAACTCTAACTAATTAAATAACTAACTACTAACAGGAATAAATCTTATTCACAGAATGTACAATATTCATAATTTACAGATTTGAATAAAAACTGAAAAACTCGTTAATATTCTATCCAAGACAGCCAGAGATAATGTTTTTTATTTTTGTAATTTTGTGAAAAAGAAATCAACTGAAAACTAACTAATCTAAACAACTAATATACTAACTCTAACTACAAATCTAAACTATATGTATATCTAACTAAACTACTTAAATTATACTAACAAATAAACTATTAAATACTAAAAACTAACCTGAAGAAACGCTCCAGGTTTGTCCTGTGTGTACTGATTGTCTAAGCTGATCGGAGGGAGAAAACCCGCACCGAATTGTCCAGAAGCTTCTCGTAAACAAAAGCTGTAGTGCTCTTCAAATATGATTACAGGACAAAAAAGACATAAAAAATTACAACAATCTTATGATTTATAAATCTTCACAGTTAGATAAACCTGTATGCAAAGACTTATACAAAATGATCCGATTAACGAAGAAGAGAAATCTTTCATTCATTAACTGAAACCAAGTAATTGCTGTATTTTTAAATAATGAAAGAAATCATATATGGATAACACATTAATTAAATCATATCATTTTGCACTAGACTATGATAGCTAAAGTAGTCTATAATCAACTGCAAATGACATGCATAAACTTGAAACAAAAGATTGATATATTGAAAAGCGAAAGCTGTAGCAAAACATCAACTCCTGTCTCAGTTTGTATTAGAAATCCATAGCCTGGTTCTCTCACAAGTGAGGATGCCCCTTATTACAAAAATAATAAGTATTTAAAGACCTTCCACAGGGTAAAACATCCCTGTGGAAGTTATGAAAACTGTTTACAAAAAATCTGGGAAGATATCCCAAATCTGACTAAACTAGGAACCTAAAACAAAACTAAAACACACAAATATCTCCTAGACTGTCCAGCATGTCAAATGCAATTCGGATATACCTGAAAAGGGTCAAAAATGGACAAGTTAGAAGAGTATTTTGTTAATGAAATGATAAAAAATCTAATTCTATAGACTAGCTACAGAATCTTGCGATTCTGTAGCTGGTCTAAATCAGACACATAATCAGCATAAAAATCAATTCAAATCTTTTAAAGAATTAAATTCAACTACTAACAAGTATCTAATAACTAATTGAAAGACAAACGAATCATTCAAATCAAGATTGTTATACTAATTTGAGATCAAAACAAAACTAAAATCAAATGACTACAGAGATGCATATACTCTGTTTCATTTCTTACCACAAAATTGGGTGAGCAGTATAATATCGAACAGTAATGAAATCGTTCCATGCAAATTGAAATCGATATAATTAAAACAAATCATAGGCAATTGTTATGCTGTCTCATCAACAAGAAACATGATCGAATCCAGACAAGATCATTTTCAAATCGAGATAACTGTATTGACATAACAAACGATCCATGCCATGAGCGAATTAAATCAAAACTGGTGCGTAAATGTTCACAAACAAAATCATAATGAGATCAATCAACAGGATCTGTAGGATTAGTTCAATCGTTTGTTATTGATATTTTGGGGCAAACAAACTCGATTAACATTGAACGAAACCGTTCCTTTCAAAACAAATTATAACCGGATTTGACAGAGATAACAAATGTCGATCAATTTGTTTTGCAAATCAAACAGAGCAGCATCTATAATACGAATCCAACTCATAAAAAAATCTTGCCAACTCAGGATATAGGATAATCCAATCAAAATAAGAGCGAATCGAATAGTTGGGGTTTAACATAGTTATTATGAATCAAAATCGCTCCATGATTCGAGCGAGGATATCATTTGCACAGGCTTAAAAGAGAAAATCGTTTTCATAAGAAATAGAGTCGTCCTTTCCAAATCAGAGTCGAACAGAGTTGTATTACTGTTTTAGAAGATTACGTGACACAGCATTACGTAACAACCAAACTCATGAAATCATTTCAAAAATCAAATCATCAAAACTCAATTAGGGTCGAAGTGATCCGACTACAACAAAATCATACCAAATAAAAATATGATCGTGCTCTAAATTTAGCATGAAAACCTCTTGTTCAAGTTGGATACAAACAAATTCAATTGAAAGCAAACCATCGATTTTGTTAACTTAACAGGCAAACGAATCAAATCCGATGAAAATCTATCAGTGGCTAAACTGGGTATGAGAAAATCATGTATCCAAATCGAAACTTCATTTATTTTTTGAAAAGAGAAAACAATGTATAGGATGAACAACATTATGACAGAACCATTTCAAATGATAGACAGAGCTATTTGAAAATGAAATTCAAATCATTATATTAATCCTGGTCATTCACAAAACTAAAATGATATCAAAATTCATACCTGTATGAGGAGCAGACGGCTTGATCATGACATTTTGGAGTTGACAACGGCTGTAGCCGATTCAACATTCCGAAAAAAGATGGAACCAGCAGTCCTCTGCTTCCTATCAATTGCTTGAAGCTTGTTCTTTTGGCAGGTCAACACTGCAACTTGGTATTCCAACGATTTGATTTTTGATTGAAGTAAAGGAACGTTCAAATAGTATCGTTCCAACCACACATCACATTGGTCACACGACAACTGTCCAGGCTTCGAAGATGCAGGTGAGGGTTTGGTTACATTGCCGAGGGTTTCATTAGGTAATTCAATCCCTGGGTAACTGGGATTGTTTCTTAGGCAAGGGGGAAGATTCGAAACGAAGTCATAAGGTGGCTCGGAGCACAGACCCTATGAGTAAGGGTACTCACTAGCTAGGAAGCGTTCTATGTCAGAGTCTGAATCCTCACTAAGGACTATGGGCTTCTGCTCAACACTAGGTTTAGGCTTATTTCTAGCCATTCTCGAGATAATCCAAGCATTCCTTTTTCCTTTGCCATCAACAGTAGGGTTACCTCTAACCTTTTTTCTCACAGTATTTTTTATAGCCTCAACCTTCTCAGTTATAACATCGAGTAAGTCAATATCAGGGTCGACCGAAGGCTTAAGAGAGGGCAGTAGAACATGGAAGGGCACTGGTGGCCCGACCTTGGTTTGATTAACCACAGGCTTGTCAATCTGGACAGGGTCTGTATCATCAAAACCATTTCGAGCAATAAAAGCTCGCCAGCTATCACCGTGGAGACTTAAGTGATGAACAATGATAAGTCTAATTAGTCCATGGTGGAATAGGCTACTATCGGCCTTCTCCCTTTTAAACCTTTTTGACATTTTGTACAGGCTACGCTGGAAATAGAAAGGCATATTCAATGGATACCCTATAAAATTCATTAACAAACGCAGGTGGTAGAGAAAAATGAGTCCATATCGATCCTCACAGGTCACGAATTGTTTAACTAATATCAAAAGGTCATGCCATCATGGTTTAAGCATGGAAATGGGCATACCTCTGTCACAGGATGTGACCTTTCGCAAGACGAATAGTAGTGGCCATGGCACCTCTTACACCTTAGAATTTTTGAACCAACGTTGGCCCATGGCTGCTAACCCGGTGGCAGAGATAATGAACTTTTCACTGATTTCCAACTGAATGTCTCCCACCTTGGCTCTATAGCCATCAAAAGTCAGGGCGAACTGCTATGCCACAAATAAATTAAAACTCTCAAACCTCTGCATGAAGGTGAGCCAACCGCTATCCTCTAAGTCCTTGCGTGCATTGTCGAACAGTAGCAAGGCTTGGCTACCGTTCGGCTCAATTTGCACCACCGGTGCCATGGAGCCGAGCACACGATGAAGGAGCCAGGGTTGGGATGATAGCATACACAGGAGCAGAGTGCACGAAGGGTTACCCGAGCTAATAGAGGTGAAACAGGGATAAGGGATAGGAATTAATGCCATCGTGCGAAGGTGGTGGAGCTCATTTCTGCCATGCATAATAGTCACTACCATATGGTCCAACCGTCGGCGCTTTCAACTATTCAACTTACAATGCATATGTGTTACAGCTATGCCATTTCAATCAATCAAAACCTTTGATTAGTGGATAAACCATTTGCACAAGCAAACGTTATGCCATAGTTTTCAAATATGCAAATCGAAACCAATACCAATGTTTTGACTAAGTGACATGCGTTGTAACAATTCATAACATGAGTTTAACCAATGTGCCACTGTGTTTTGAACTAGGTATCATATCAAATGATATATATCAAGGGTTTAACCATAACACCTATGCATTTTTATGAAACCAGCAGTCAAGTAGATCAAATCAAAGAACATATAAATCCAATCACCAATGTATCACAAACTCAATGAAACAAAATCACATAATCAAATCAAGAATGTCAAATGAGTACAGATCGAAAGGTCTTTTTCCAACTGCATAATGATAAGTAAAATGTAAATGCAATGGGCATATCGACAAAAATGATAATGACAATTCAATAATGATTTTAATGCGACTTCGAAGGACTAAGTTTTCACGCTTACAATCGTGAAAACAAAACGAAGGTAAGTGTGCGAACAACACAAAAATAAAAGTGTCGTTTCATTTGAGAATTGCGACGAAAAATCGAGGTTTTCAAAACATTGGTGCAGGCAGCTTATAAGACAGTGAAAAAATGTGAATTGGCTGCCAACAATGGCGACACACTGGTAGAAGCAGTTATCTCTGCCAAAAGAACAAATTCAGATTAGGAATGCAAAGATAATTCCGACTCAAAAACAACAACCAGAAAATCGTATAAACATCATCATTAACCAACTATTCCAACAGTGTTTTAAAAGATGAAAACAAATAACAGTCTTAAGACCAGCGAGTCATGATATTAAAGATAAAATCTCCAATACTGTTGACAGAGCCATTGCTGCCAGCAGGCGTCCATAGCCTCGACAGGGTTGTCATTTAACCCACTCTGACATCTGTATCCTGCCAAGAAGTTCCAGATTAGAATAAAGGACTTTTAGAGGTTTCTTGTTTGCAAATTTTCATATACCCGACATTGCTTCGCTGCCAGCAGGCCTGTTCAGTACCCCGACGAAGTTGTCTTGGCGTCATGAATGCATTTACCCGTTGCCAGCAAACCTGTTCAGCATCCCGGTGGGTTTAAAAGAACTTCCCACAACTCTATTATTGATTTTTTTTTGTTTTTCTTTTCAAAGATATATAGTTGAGCGGGGTGACGCTGAAAATCATGATATTTTAACATATTTTTTAGACCTCATCAGAATTTTTTAGAAATGTCCTTTATTAAGATCCAGAGGTGTTTTATTTACAAAAACAACTTTCTATGGCAGGGAGACATCTTTTGAGTCCTTCCCTTAAGGAATGGGGACAGCGTAAAAAGATAATAGATGATCATGACAAGCTTTACTCAGAGATTGAAATCAGTCAACTTCTTTCAAACAACAGAGTTTTTGCCAACACAGATATAAATTTCAGAAATATACCACTGATGTTCATACAATTTTCTTAGCAGTTATTTCAGCAAAGGAATTTTCTGTTTTCTTTATCTGAATAGCTCAGTACACAGGTATGTGTATTTTCGAAAACACAAGCTAAAAAATCAAAAATAAAAGCAAACGAAAAAGTAAGCAAAGCAAAATATGTACATAATATACAAGGGTTGTTATCAAGCAAAGTATATTTTCAGGGCTTGGCCATTCACCGGATAGGTGTCAGGCTACCCTTCTAGATTCTGCAATCGAAAAGAGCTGGGACCCAACTTTTCAGTGATTAAAAACGGTCCAAGCCACAAGTTCTGAAATTTCGTTTGCTCTCCCTTTCCCTCATGCGGTTTGTCCCACTTCAAGACAAGGTCACCTACTTCAAAGTTCCTATCAGAGGCAGAATTAGAGTCAAACTAGCTTTTGACTATCTGTTGATGCTGATCTAACTTACATTTAGCTTGGGTTCTTACCTCTTCTAGCTTCATCAAAGCGTTAATTCAGTTCTCCAAAGGGGGACAATCTTCTTCTTGTATTTTATGTGACAACTATAGTGAAGGGAGAAGAATTTGAGGTGGCAGAATTGCTTCTCTACCATAAACGAGAAAAAAGGGGGAGTTACCTACAACAGCTTTTGGTGTTACCCTATCAGCCCACAGCGCGTTTAACAGTGCATTGTGCCAATTTTTGTGATTTTCAGCCACTATTCTCTTGATGATTTTAATCAAGTTCTTGTTTGTTGATTCTGCTAATCCATTGCCCTGGGGGTAATAGCTAGCAGAATACTTCAATTTAATTCCCTTTTCCAAAGCGAACTCGCTCATCTCAAGAGAAGAAAAGTAAGAAGCATTGTCGAACACTAAACAATCAGGGATACCAAAACGAGTGATGATATTAGAATTTAGGAAGGCAATTACCTGACTGGTGTTGATAGTTCTTAATGCAGCGGCTTCAGACCATCTGGTGAAATAATCTATGGTTGTTATGATAAACTTATGTTGTTGTGATGACGGGGGATTGATTGGACCTATGATATCGAGGCCCCATTGCTGGAAAGGGAAGTCTACTGAAACAAGCTGCAAAGGAAAGGCTGGTTTTTGTAACCACCCTGATGCTTTCTGACAAATGATACACTTACGACATAAAGCATGGGCGTCTCTAAAAAGGGTGGGCTAGTAATAACCAGCTCTCAAAACCTTATGGGCAGTGGTGTCACCACCGAAATGACCACCAGCTTCTCCTGCATGCAACTCTAACAAGACTTTTTCTGCTTCGTCTTTCTCAAGACAGCGCATCAGTACGCCGTCAAAATTTTGACGAAACAGGATACCATTAACTAAATGAAAGGAGGAAGAATTTAATCTCAACGCTCTTCTCTTGGTGGGATCTAGGTGATGGGGAGATGATCCATGTTCAAGACAAAATTTTATATCGTCATACCAAGGACTGATAGCGTTTTGTATACAATAGATTGCATTCTGATCGTGTTGTTCTAGGTTTGACAGGTTGTTTTCTTATTCCTGTCCTTCGACTGAATCAACAACTAACTTGCATAAACCTTGGCCTTTCACTATCTGAGTAGGGGTGATTTCTATGTCGTACTCCTGTAAAGAAGTAACCCAGTTAGCCCTCTTTTCTCCTAGCTCTTTCTGCACTAACAGGTTTCTAACGGCTGGGTAGGGAACAATAATCTTCGTCCTGGATTTCAAAAGATACGACCGGAAGTGTTTGACTTCTTTGAAAACAGCGTAGGCCTGCTGATCTACCACGGGGTAATTAAGTTCAGCACCTTTGAAAGCAGAGCTCATAAAGGCAATGGGTACGTCATTGTTCTCAGCATTCTTTTGGGTTAGGACTGCGGCGTAGGAGCGGTCAGAAGCAAAAGTGTAGAGTGTGAAATCTTTGGAAAAGTCGGGGCTCATGAGAGAAGGAGCATCTATTATATCCTTATTTATTGCATTAAAAGCTTGATTTTCTGAGGGTCCCCAATGATAATGGGTGTCTTTCTTAATTAGATTCTACAAGGGTCTGACCATTTCAGAGAAACTGGGGACGAATCTCCTCACGAAGTTAATCTAGCCTAAGAAAGACTGCATAGAATTTTTGGATGTAGGAGGGGGAAGTTTCGCGATGGCTTGAGTCCTTTCGGGGTCGATAATCATCCCCTCATTTGACACAATAAATCCTAAGATTTTACCTTGTTCTACTGCAAAGATGGATTTTTTGGGGTTCAAGGAGATGTCGTATTTACGACATCGCTGTAGAACAGCTCGTAAATGAGCTAGATGATCGGTTTTGTTCTTAGAGAACATAGTGACATCATCTAAGTAAACTACGACAGACTGATTGATTAAGTCTCAGAAAGCAATGTCCATTTCTCTCTGGAAAGTAGCACCGGCATTAATCAATCCAAAGGGCATTTTTTGATAAGCATAGGTGCCCCATGGGGTGCGGAAGGTAGTTTTAAGTTGGTCTAGGGGAGACATCAAGACTTGGTTGTATCCCGAGAAACCATCCAGCAAGGATACCCTCTCAGAACCAGATACCTATTGAAGCATCTGTTCCATGGGTGGGACAGGATAGTTGTCTTTATCAGACGCTCTATTAAGGTTCCAGAAATCGACGCAAAGTCAGATTTCCCCACTTTTCTTCTGGACTGGGACAAGGTTAGAAACCCATTGAGTGTGCCTAACAGGAAAAATTATCTTAGCATTTAGGAGTTTATTCAATTCTTTTTGAATGGTCGGTTCGAGCTTAGGGTGCATTTTTCTCAATTTTTGTTGAAAGGGTAAGGTTTGAGGCTTCATAGGAATGACATGTTGTATGATGTTAGGGTCGAAAGTTTTAAGGTCATCATATGTCCATGAAAACACATATTTAAATTCTTTGAACAATTTAATAAAGGCAACTTTTTCTTGTTTAGAACATCCTACCCCTAGATTAATGCACTGCGGATTATCATTAGTTCCCAAGTTTACTTTTTCAAATAATAGCGAGGAACTATTAGTTTTACAGTTGACCAATTTTTTGAATTTATCTTGAAGGTCATAAAACTTCTCTAATCTAACTACAGATTTAGGGATCGAATTTACCATATCCGATGAAGATTCAGGAGTTCTCGGATCTGGTATTACCATGAAATCGCGCAAATTGTCGTCATGTGTGTGTTCGTCGATCACCGCGCCTTGAAAAGTTTCTTCCATATGCAGAAAGTTAATAATCTGTTGGTCGTCGTCAAATACTCTCCAGTTCGTGATGTTGTCGGGAATGGATGGCCGGAACAACAACTCAACGGAGAATGCATCCGGGGACAAGCCTTCTGCAGGAATAATTTTAGAAGCTACGTTAGCCAATAAATCTGCTTTAGAGTTATTCAATCTAGGAATAGAATTTATATTGAAAGCAACAAACTTATTCATTAAATTCCATACCTCGGATTGGTAGCTTTTAAGATGCGGGGACAGATAGTGGATAGAGTCTCTTACCTATCTAACCACTATTTCAGAGTCACCAAAGATGGTCAAATTTTGAATGTTCAAGTCTAAAGATTTTCTGAGACCTTGCAGTAAAGCTTCATATTCTGCAGTATTGTTAGTACATTCAAATTCTAACCTACATGAAATCGATGTTTTGTTACCTACTGAATCGATAATAACATAGCCTGCACCAGCTCCTTCTTTGGACTTTGACCCGTCAAAATAAAGAGACCAAATATGATTTCCGTCAGGTGTATGAGACTGTTGTGTAGAAGTTGTTGGCTGAACGTATGCTACAATCTCAGACTACTGTTCTGGATTGGTGATAGCTGAAGTCTCGGCCATGAAATTGCCGAAAAAGGTGTCTATCCCATGTACTTCGGGTGAATCGGCAGAAGGTGTAAATGGTTCATTGGGGTCATTCAAATCTGTGACTGTGAGCTTAAGGTAGCGTTCACGATTTACCTTAATCTTGTTGGGCTTGCCGTTTTCTGGGAGCCACAGGTGAGACAAATTTGTTGTGAAATAGCCATGTAACTTCTCCGACCAGTCCCTGCTTAAAAACATACCATACACTTCTGGAATATCCACAATGATAATATCAATTACTTGATGAACCTTGGGGTTAGAAGATAATCTTATAAGGACGTTTCTTAATTCACCTATAACTTTAACATTGGTTCGATCAAGTTGGATGATTTTTAATGTACATGGTTCAACCTCAGCATTAATCTTCTGACATACAGACCACGGAATTATATTGGATGTTGCTCCTGAGTCTACCATACAATTGTGCACGTTTCTATTAAAGATTTCGAAAGTTAACAAAAACGGAGGTACATTTTTGCAAGTACTAAGGGTAGTAGCTTGAGGTTTTTTACTCGCATTTTCTAAAGCTACTTTATCTACATTATTTACATTATTTACATTACTTATAGGAAGGCTTCCTTTATCTTGAGGATCAGGGTTATTTTTAGTGGAAGTCTTCTGAGGAACTTTGTTCTGGACAACCTTGTTACCATGTGAATTACCGTTTTTGCTATTCTCTAAGATGTTCTGTAACATTTTTTGTAGCAGAAACGGAAATTTTAATAACTCATAAACAGAAATGTTAGCCCTTAACTTTTTAAGATCTTCAACTAAATCATAATCTAAGTTGGGGTTCACATTACTCTGTTTAGCCTCAGTTGTTTTAGATTGCTTTAGAGGCAAAGTCGTAGTGTTTTTGGAAGAAGGTTTGTTCGTTGTCTTACTCCTAGTATTGTAGGGATGAACTGTCTCGAAGTTAACTTGAAAGATGTTATCCGAGAAGTGTCCAAAAATGTTTGGAGAAGACTCTTCTTCTTGAACTGTCTCTTGTTCAATAACCTCTTCAGGAATTTCAGGAGGCATCAAGTTATCCCAGGCTTCTAGAATTGTTTGTAAGGCATATTGCAAACTTTCTAGATTAAGGCTCTCGGCAGTAGGATTAGGTCGGTTTGGGGGAAAAGACTTCCTGAACGGGGGTTTGTAAGGCCCTTTACTCAACGAAGCTTCTTCGGTCGTCCTTTTCAAGTCTATGACTTGGTTTGACAGTTTTTGAACAACTTTGGTTAAGTTTTCTAAATCAAAGCTTTCAGGTTGTGATTTATTTTGAGTAGGTCTGGGGAGGATTTCAATCTTCTTTTTGGAAGAAGAGCTAGTTTTAGTTTCGTTGCTAGTAGAGTCTTTTAAACAAAGTATGTCTTTTTCAATATGGCTAGCCTCTTCGAAGGCCTCTAACAATGTGGCTTTCTTAGATCGTTTAACCCAAATAGCTATACTTTGATGTAAAGCTTTAGTGTAGTATTCTATTATAAGACTCTCGGCAGGCATGGAATCAGCAGGGATTCGGTTTTTAAGTGTTAAAAATCTTTGATTAAAGTCTTTATCTTTCTCTTTTGGGTTCATTCTTAAGCTAGAAAGCTCCATAATTAGAACTTCTGGAGTCTTATCATCTCCGAACTTTTCTAAAAAGAAGGATTCAAACTTATCCCAGGACACGATGGTATGGGGTTGTTGGGCAAAGTACCAGGTGGATGCATTACCCTCGAAAGTATACGGGAACAACCTACAGACAACGTCTTCATGTTTGACATTGCGGAGTCTTATGGCTAACATAAACTTTTTAATGTGATCTTTGGTGACTTGTTTAGAGTCAGGGTCAAACTTGGGAAGCCACTTCTCTAGGTGTTTAGGTAAAGGATGCTGAGCTCCAAGTACAGCTACGGCATCCTGGTCAAGCCAGGGTCTAGCAGGGTTGTTCTAATTTTCCATTGGTGTAGTGGGTGTGGAAGGCTGAGAAGGGGAATTTCCTTCGTCAGAGGAATCTCCTCCAGAAGAGGAAGGAGATGATGGAGGTGGTGAAGGGGGTATCCCAGATCCTCCTGCAGCAGGAGTGTCAATTGGATTTGTAGGATTTAAGGTGGGGTTAGTGCCTCCAAGCTGTTCTCTCATATCAGAGAAATCTAGTGGTTGGCCCCAAGAACGGTTTGGTTGTCTTAATCGGGCTAAGGCACTATGTGTTTTTATGAGAGATTGTCGAACAACCTCTTGTATGTCACCACCTACGGGATTTGGAGTTACTGGTTCATCTGCAATCTGTGGATCGTCGTTTGATGTGATTGTTGTTTGAGGGGGAATATTATCATTCGAATGACTTCTTGTCACTATAGGTGAGCGACTAGGTGGTGGAGGAGTCTTACGACTGCCTCATGCCATTAATTAATTTCAGGCCCTCCTTCTAGCGCCATTTGTTGAAGGGCGAAATTGATCATCCGTCAACTGGGAGAGTGGAACCGGTTCGGGGTTGTCTAATAACCCAATCCGTTTGGGATGAACCACCCTGACGTGTTTAGCGGCTCTGTTAGTCGATCTAAGTCCTAAGGAAACACAAGAAAACTACTCTAAACTAACTAATCTAAAAACTATTAAAACAAACTAATAAACTAATCTAACTAAAAAAATAACTATTAAAACAAACTAATAAACTAATCTAACTATTATATATACAATCTACTATCTAATACAAAGCTAACTCTAACTAATTAAATAACTAACTACTAACAGGAATAAATCTTATTCACAGAATGTACAATATTCACAATTTACAGATTTGAATAAAAACTGAAAAACTCATTAATATTCTGTCCAAGACAGCGAGAGATAATGTTTTTGATTTTTGTAATTTTGTGAAAAAGAAATCAACTGAAAACTAACTAATCTAAACAACTAATATACTAACTCTAAATACAAATCTAAACTATATGTATATCTAACTAAACTACTTAAATTATACTAACAAATAAACTATTAAATACTAAAAACTAACCTGAAGAAACGCTCTAGGTTTGTCCTGTGTGTACTGATTTTCTAAGTTGATCGGAGGGAGAAAACCCGCGCCGAATTGTCCATAAGATTCTGGTAAACAAAAGCTGCAGTGCTCTTCAAATATGATTACAGGACAAACAAGACATAAAAAATTACAACAATCCTATGATTTATAAATCTTCACAATTAGATAAACCTGTATGCAAAGACTTATACAAAATGATCCGATTAACGAAGAAGAGAAATATGTCATTCATTAACTGAAACCAAGTAATTGTTGTATTTTTAAATAATGAAAAAAATCAGATATGGATAACACATTAATTAAATCATATCATTCTGCACTAGACTATGATAGCTAAAGTAGTCTATAATCAACTGCAAATGACATGCATAAACTTGAAACAAAAGATTGATATATTGAAAAGCGAAAGCTATAGCAAAACATCAACTCCTGTCTCAGTTTGTATTAGAAATCCATAGCCTAGTTCTCCCACAAGTGAGGATGCCCCTTATTACAAAAATAATAAGTATTTAAAGACCTTCCACAGGGTAAAACATCCCTGTGGAAGTTATGAAAATTGTTTACAAAAAATCTGGGAAGATATCCCAAGTCTGACTAAACTAGGAACCTAAAACAAAACTAAAACACACAAATATCTCCTAGACTGTCCAACATGTCCAATGCAATTCGGATATACTTGAAAAGGGTAAAAAATGGACAAGTTAGAAGAGTATTTTGTTAATGAAATGATAAAAAATCTAATTCTATAGACTAGCTATAGAATCTTTCGATTCTGTAGCTGGTCTAAATCAGACACAGAATCAGCATAAAAATCAATTCAAATATTTTAAAGAATTAAATTCAACTACTAATAAGTATCTAATAACTAATTGAAAGACAAACAAATCATTCAAATCGAGATTGTTATACTAATTCGAGATCAAAACAAAACTAAAATCAAATGACTACAGAGATGCATATACTCTGTTTTGTTTGTTACCACAAAATTGGGTGAGCAGTATAATATCGAACAGTAATGAAATCGTTCCATGTCAAATTGAAATCGATATAATTAAAACAAATCATAGGCAATTGTTATGTTGTCTCATCAACAGGAAACACGATCCAATCCAGACAAGGTCATTTTCAAATCGAGATAACTGTATTGACATAACAAACGATCCATGCCATGAGCGAATTAAATCAAAACTGGGGCGTAAATGTTCACAAATGAAATCATAATGAGATCAATCAACAGGATCTGTAGGATTAGTTCGATCGTTTGTTATTGCTATTTTGGGGCAAACAAACTCGATTAACATTGAACGAAACCGTTCCTTTCAAAACAAATTATAACTAGATTTGACAGAGATAACAAATGTCGATCAATTCGTTTTGCAAATCAAACAGAGCAGCATCTATAATACGAATCCAACTCATAAAACAATCTTGCCAACTCAGGATATAGGATAATCCAATCAAAATAAGAGCGAATTGAACAGTTGGGGTTTAACATAATTATTATGAATCAAAACCACTCCATGATTCGGGCGAGGATATCATTTGCACAGGCTTAAAAGAGAAAATCGTTTTCATAAGAAACAGAGTCGTCCTTTCCAAATATGAGTTGAACAGAGTTGTATTCTTGTTTTAGAAGATTATGTGACACAGCATATCGTAACAACCAAACTCATGAAATTGTTTCAAAAATCAAACCATCAAAACTCAATTAGGGTCGAAGTGATCCGACTACAACGAAATCATACCAAATCAAAATATGATCGTGCTCTAAATTTAGCATGAAAACCTCATATTCAAGTTGGATACAACCAAATTCAATTGAAAGCAAACCATCAATTTTGTTAACTTAACAGACAAACGAATCAAATCCAATGAAAATCTATCAGTGGCTAAACTGGGTATGAGCAAATCGTGTATCCAAATTGAAACTTCATTTATTTTTAGAAAAGCGAAAACAATGTATAGGATGAACAACATTATGACAGAGCCATTTCGAATGATAGACAGAGCTATTTGAAAACGAAATTCAAATCATTATATTAATCCTGGTCATTCACAAAACTAAAATGATATCAAAATTCATAACTGTATGAGGAGCAGAGGGCTTGATCATGACATTTTGGAGTTGACAACGGCTGTAGCCGATTCAACATTCTGAAAAACGATGGAACTAGCAGTCCTCTGCTTCCTATCAATTGCTTGAAGCTTGTTCTTTTGGCAGGTCAACACTGCAACTTGGTATTCCAACGATTTGATTTTTGATTGAAGTAAAGGAACGTTCAAATAGCATCGTTCCAACCACACATCACATTGGTCACACGACGACTGTCCGGGCTTTGAAGATGCAGGTGAGGGTTTGGTTACATTGTCGAGGGTTTTGTTAGGTAATTCGATCCCTGGGTAACTGGGATTGTTTCTTAGGCAAGGGGGAAGATTCGAAATGAAGTCATAAGGTGGCTCAGAGCACAGACCCTGTGAGTAAGGGTACTCACTAGCTAGGAAACGTTCTATGTCAGATTATGAATCCTCACTAAGGACTATGGGCTTCTGCTCAACACTAGGTTTAGGCTTATTTCTAGCCATTCTCGAGATAATCTGAGCATTCCTTTTTCCTTTGCCATCAACAGTAGGGTTACCTCTAACCTTTTTTCTCACAGTATTTTTTATAGCCTCAGCCTTCTCAGTTATAACGTTGGGTAAGTCAATATCAGGGTCAACCGAAGGCTTAGGAGAGGGCAGTAGGACATGGAAGGGCACTGGTGGCCCGACCTTGGTTTGATTAACCACAGGCTTGTCAATCTGGACAGGGTCTGTATCATCAAAACCATTTCGAGTGATAAAATCTCGACAACTATCACCGTGAAGACTTAAGTGATGGGCAATGATAAGTCTAATTAGTCCATGGTGGAATAGGATACTATCGGCCTTCTCCCTTTTAAACCTTTTTGACATTTTGTACAGTCTACATTGGAAATAGAAAGGCATATTCAGTGGATACCCTATAAAATTCATTAACAAACGCAGGTGGTAGAGAAAAATGAGTCGATATAGACCCTCACAGGTCACGAATTGTTTAACTACTATCAAAAGGTCATGCCATCGTGGTTTAAGCATGGAAATGGGAATACCTCTGTCACAGGATGTGACCTTTCGCGAGACGAACAGTAGTGGCCATGGCACCTCTTCCACCTTAGAATTTTTTATCCAACGCTAGCTCGTGGCTGCTAACCCGGTGACAGAGCTAATGAACTCTTCACTTATTTCCAGCTGAATGTATCCCACCTTGGCTCTACAGCCATCAAAAGTTAGGGAGAACTGATGTGCCACAAATAAATTAAAACCCTCAAACCTCTGCACGAAGGTGAGCCAACCGCTATCCTCTAAGTCCTTTCGTGCATTGTCGAACAGTAGCAAGGCTTGGCTACCGTTCGGCTCAATTTGCACCACCGGTGCCATGGAGCCGAGAACACAGTGAACAAGCCAAGGTTTGGATGATAGCATACACAGGAGCAGAGTGCACGAAGGGTTACCTGAGCTAACAGATGTGAAACAGGGATAACGGATAGGCATTAATGCCATCGTGCGAAGGTGGTGGAGCTTATTTCTGCCATGCATAATAGTCACTACCATATGGTACAACCGTTGGCGCTTTCAATTATTCAAATTACAACGCATATGTGTTACAGCTATGCCATTTCAATCAATAAAGAGCTTTGATTAGTGGATAAACCATTCGCTCAAGCAAACGTTATGCCATAGTTTTCAAATATGCAAATCGAAACCAATACCAATGTTTTGACTAAGTGACATGTGTTGTAACAATTCATAACATGAGTTTAACCAATGTGCCAATGTGTTTTGAACTAGGTGTCATATCAAACGATATATATTAAGGGTTTAACCATAACATCTATGCATTTTTATGAAACCAGCAGTCAAGTAGATCAAATCAAAGAACATATAAATCCAATCGCCAATGTATCACAAACTCAATGAAACAAAATCTCACAATCAAATCAAGAATGTCAAATGAGTACAGATCGAAAGGTCTTTTGCCAACTACATAATGATAAGTAAAATGTAAACGCAATGGGCATATCGACAAAAATGATAACGACAATTCAATAATGATTTTAATGCGACTTTGAAGGTCTAAGTTTTCATGCTTACAGTCGTGAAAACAAAACGAAGGTAAGTGTGCGAACAACGCAAAAATAAAAGTGTCGTTTCATTTGAGAATTGCGATGAAAAATCAAGGTTTGAAAAAAATTGGTGCAGGCAGCTTATAAGACAGTGAAAAAATGTGAATTGGCTGCCAACAGACACATACCATGATACCTTGGACCAATTACCTCATGGAGCAAGAGTCCTCTCTGATGCAAGTCCAAGTCGATGGTGATGGAAGTTGTTGTTGCTGACAGGACAAATCTGGCGAAGAAGAAGAAGGATGGGCCCTCCAAGGCCACACTTGGGTCAATCCTGCTCTCAGTACTCCATGTCTAGGACCTATGGGCCTCGAGACATGATCTCCTAGTTATCCCTAGATATCGGGGATAACAGGACACAAGGTGAATAATTGTCCAGTCAGAAGAGAAGAATACAAGAGGAAGCACAAAAGGCAACATGCTCACATTGTCGAAGATGAAGAACCACCTATGAAGATGATTAAGGACCATGTCTTGATCTCGGCTCTCTCAGGATCTATATCACCTGGAGAGGACACATGGGTCATTGATAGCGGTGCTTCAAAGCATATGACGGGTAATAAAAATACTCTCTCTTGTATTTCAGAAAAGAAGTTTTCTCAGAAAGTAACTCTTGGAGATGATTATCAATATCCTATCAAGGGAATAGGAGAATCAAAATACAAGCTAGATTTTGAAAACTCAATAACAATGAAGGACATACTCTACATACCAGGCCTAAAGAAGAACTTACTCTCCATATCAGCTTTAGACAAGAAAGGCTATAGAGTTTCCTTCATAGAAGGAGAAGTTCTTATGTGGGCTAAGGGAGAAAAATTAAATGAAGCAATCATCATCGGAAGTGAAGAAAATGGTTTATATAAGCTGAAGGGTCACCCAGAAACTGCTATGACCCATGCCATCGAAAACTCATGCGAACT
>SNQJ01S0189503.1:0-18218 GCA_010110895.2 Picea sitchensis | reverse complement strand
GAGAAGTCCTCTTCATAACCCAAGAAACCCAGGATGATGATCATAAGAATTCTAAAGAAGAAGAAATTATTTGTGAAGAAGATTCAAATGAAGAAACCAACCTTGATTCTTTTTGGGGATACAAAGACAATGCAGAGAGTGAAAGAGAAGATGAGAATCTTGAAAAATTGAAGCATGTTGAAACTTAAAATAACAAGCTTAGAAACACAAACATAATACTAAAATGTGAATTGAGTAGTTGTGAAGAAGAGAATTACAAGCTTGAAAAGACCATTAATAGCTTGAAGGAACAATTAAAATATTATGAGAAATTGAAAGAATAATTGGATCACACAAAAGGGGAGCTACTATTGACAACACAAAAGTTGAAGAAGTTCGAAAAAAACACTGAAAAATTATATGAGATCCTTAGCAGTCAAAGATCTCGAAATGAAAAAACAGGACTAGGATACAATGATAGTTTGAAGACAACAAAACAAGAGAAGGAAGTTGAAAATGATGAAACCAACACTCCAGAACAAGTTGAACAACAATATATAAGACTAGAATTCAGAAGGAATGAGACATCAAGAAGATCCTCTCCCATCAGGTATGAAAGCAATCATTATGAAGGAAACTATAGAATAATAGATCGTGAACCCAGATGAGCCACACCACAAAGAAGATCACTTACACCTAGGTATCAAAATTTATTTCTTGGACATTGTTATACTTGTGGAAATTTTGGACACAAGGCAATCAATTGTAGAATCAATGAAAGGAATAACTATGCAAGCTACATGAATGGTGAACTCATTCTTGTGCTTATGAATGCATTTACATGGTTGAAAGTATGAATCTGTGAATATTTAGATCATTTTCATTTGTTTCTCTTCTATGATCAAGTGCAAGTGTGCATAGTGTCCACAAGGTATGTGTGAAAGAGTCCACTTTAACTCAGAAAGTTCAGGAGAGATAGTTTGAAGGTGTACGTAGACCAAAATGCACTCGAAGTCATATTGTTCAGGGGGAACAATAGAACATGGAAGGACTGTTGCAAGGAGTGAAAAATCATCCTTCAAGAGTCAATATTGAAGGAATTTTGTCGCAAATGTGTGCAAAGTCGATACTTGGCTATGTACCTAGAAATCGTTTTGGGAAGTTCAGAGTGTTGGGGAGAAGAAATTCCAAGAAAGGTAACTTGGAAATTTGCATGCAAAGAGTGCATATTGTCCACAAGGAGTGTGCAACAGAGTCTTTTGATTCAGAATCTCAAGAGGAGTAGTGAAAGTTGTCCACAAAGAAGCTAAGTCATGGAGGAGGACATGTTGCAAGGCGTGCATAGGCTTAAATTTGATTAAGTGTCGAAGAGAGAACTCTAAGGAGGAAAAAGTTCAAGAAATAACAAAGTTTAGGAGGGAGATCAATGATAAATATTCAAAGGGAGAAAGGTTTCCAAAAATTAACGAGCTAGATCCATCCAGGAGGGATCTAGATCATTCCAGACCTTTAGATCTAGGGAAAGTTGCACGGAGCTTAGTCGTGAATAATTTCGGCTCTTCGTAGTTCAGAGTGTTTAAAGTGTTTATGAAGCATGGTTGTCGAAGTCACGAAGTGATCCTATCCATTGGCTGCGAGGAGGATATGTGGCAGAGGATTAGAAAATCTGGGAGATAGAGGTCCGTAGATGTTGCATGTGGAGTAGGTGAAATCTTTATGAAATCGCGAAATATGAAGTACAGATGGACTGTTATATCCAAGAAGACACATGATGGAGATATGCACATTCATAAGAAGGAATTTCAGAAGGAAACAAAGATGGAGGTCGCAATATTGTTGATGCCCGAAGTGGCAAAAAGGAGTTGACTCATGGTCATAGTTTGTGGTCACATTGGGGAAGAGTCTAGAACGGGGCTAGTACTCACATATTGGTGTCACTAAAGCACCAGAGATCAGAGTTGCAGGTAGCTTAAACTTGCAGGTGACATCAAGGGGACCTGTGTGTCACTTTTTCTGGGTCTATTGAAGACCTGAAGAGCCAATTCGGTTCAAGGAATTTGAAGATCCAAGACCAGGAGGTCGCAGAATCCCTAGGAGGGAAGGGGGGTTGCATCAAGTGCTATCCGAGATGAAATTTTATTTTGGATAGTAGTTAAAGGAGAGAGAAGACAAATAAGTATTCTGATATCATCTAGTGGTATCGGATACATCAACACAATGTCGCCTAGGAGACATGTAGAGCCACCTCTATCAAATCGGGCTATGGAATGAGAAATGAGAGAACTCCGAGAAAGATTGGATGCCATGGAAACAACGCAAAGGAGAGCACCTAATGATGAGTACGTCATTGATGTAGAGTGTTGGCCCTTGACCAATTTTTGTGGATCCTTAGTCATGTTTGACCTACTTTTGGGACTTCGACAGGCTGTTGAAGACATAGCACAAGTCGAAGCAGAGATCGTGGGATCTCGACCTCTTTTAGGGATTTTTGGGTTTTGGGATTATGTAACGAGAATAGGGATGTCGGACCATGGGTTTACCCATGCTTAGGCCTTTTTTTTAATGTATAAATAGATAGTTAGGCGATGTAAGAAAGAGAAGAGAAGTGGTGCTAAGTGCTAGAGTTCGATCTATGTGATCGAAGGAGGGACAAGTATGTGATGATAAGTGCAAGTGGTAATTGTAATTTCTTTGTGCATATTGTGTGAGAATTCAGAGCTAAGTGCAAGTGGTTGTAAGAGACTTTGGAATGATATGTGTTGTAATTCAGAGAAGGAGGATCTAGCGAGGTGCACAGATCTCTTGTCCTCTACAAAGTAAGATATCATGGCTCTATGCATGTATAATATTGACATAAATAAATAAAGAAGAAGAGTTGGTGGACGTAGCCCCAGGGTGGGGGTGAACCACGTATATCCTGTGCTGTGGTTTCTATGTGCTTTGTGGTTGTTCTCTTGTCTATGTGATTGAATGCTTAGTGCACTGATGTATGCTTAGAAGGATCTGATATGGTAGCTTAGTGCTGAATAATGTGAATAAATGCTAGATCTAATATATGCTTTGGTATACTTAGTACTTGAATCTGTGGATATGTATATATATTACTGATATGTTGTTAGGGTTTAGCTACGTTGTAAAGTAAGGTTGAATATTAACTAACTGTAACTGCCAAGTGCTATGTTAAAGTGTTACAATCACATATCGATGTCCCAACTAAGGTTTCACGAGACACAGAATCTGCAACTCACCTCTACCTGGATGAGACTTCATCTACTTCACTTAGGTGTTTCAAATGGCCTAGTTAGTGTTTTGTTAGTGCGTTGTTGTAATGTTGAACCCTAGGTTTGCCCACTACATGCCAAAAAATGGTTGGTTATTAAGTGGCTGATTGTTGAGACTAAAGGAAAAACTCGTGCATAGATATATGTTTTCCTTAGTGCACAATATTCTAGTTGACCTGTAAAGCTATGTGCTAAGAAGAGAAATATGATATGAAGAAAGAGTGCAAGATCTGGCTTTTGTGCTTTGATAAAGGTAGAAATAGTGAAAAGGTTTTATATCTAGAAGCTTTGTGCTCTATTGAAGAAGTAAGATTAGTGGAAATATTTGTTTCAGAGTAAGGATCTGGTATGTTTGAAATTTTTTATCCTAGTCACGAAAACTAGGGCACAAATAGAAAAAAGAAGGTTTGATATGAGTAGTCGATAGAAATAATGAAAGATATACTCATATCCTAATGCATAGAAAGAATGTTTAGACTAAATAATGGATGCAAGATCCTAGAAATAATTGTTTGTAGGTTAGCTACTATGGTCCTAGCACACAGTACAAGAAAATTTGGGGATCATTTAGAAGAAAGAAAGGATTAACCCTTTGTTAGGTTCTTGCAGAAGGCAGAGACATCTTGCTAAGGAATGCGGAAAGGACGACCTAGTTGTCTTTGTTGTAAAAATCTAGACCATGAAGTTTTAGATTTCCTAGAATGATTGCTAGCTTGAAAGAATGGTTATGGAGACAAGAAAACCCTTGAGGAAGGAGTCAAACTAAGACCATGGTAGAACCCCAGATAGAATCAGAGACTTTACTATTGAAAATGAAAGAAACCTGAATGATCATAGAAATATCAACTTGTCAGAGAGATCTTCAAAAGAAAAAATAATATGAAGCAAGAATAGGAGACTTCAACATGAACTTTGTTTTGGATGAAACATAATTAAATAATATATGAGAAGCTTAACTTGGGAAGCTTTTAGGAAATCTTGTCTGATCCTTCACTAGGAGGAATAGGATTATTAGGGGGAAAGTTGATAAACCTATGTGGAAGACTGACCCAGGTATCTATGAGTGCTCATGGAGCTTCACGACGAGAGAAAGATTTAGAGGTTGTTAGATTCATTAGAGAACAAGCTCCATTTACTATGTTATTAGGAAAACTTGGATCCGAGAAAGATGAGACCAAAAGAAAAGAAAGAGGAGGAGCCCTAGAGGTACATAAAAAAGAAGAATTAAAAGATTTCATGACTAGGAGGATAGCAAAATTGATTGCAGAACAAGAGAACAAATCGAATCTACTTAGAACCGAGAAAATTGGATCGAAGTTGAAAGAACACAAGAAGATTCACATATGAGTAGAGCACCTACCCCAGATAGAGAAGCGATATTACTCTCTAATCCTATGAAGAATATCAACAACATGAAGTTACTATGTCAATAGGACCAAGAATCCGAGGAAAGAAAATAGGAATATCGAGGGCGGATTGCCGAAATGAGGATAGAAAACTTAGTAAGGTGAGAGCAAAGATCGAAAAGTTATAGAAGGGCCGAGAGGGAACTACGGAAGGAAGATTTGAAAAAGTGGAACTTAAGTCGGGATATGAGAACAATGCCCCATGGAACTTCACCATAGTGAAGCAATATGACCATTAGACCGATGTTCTAGAACGGTTAGAACAATGGTTATGACCAAAAATCTTTCCATCGGACCATTCGGCAGGTGACCTGATGGACATAACTGCATTGATGGAAAAATTATTATTTGTTGGGGAGATCCGTTACATCATGTCTACTTAGTCCCTTGATTTTTGCACCAGAACTTGCTTTTGTTAATTTTATCATAGATAACAAGAGAAATCATTGCTACTGCATTGTGATTAGTAATATCGACGTCGATTCTATTTCTTTGAGCACTCATCCATCAACCCGAGTTTTCCAATCAAGAGTGTGCATCGAGGCGGAAGCTCAATCTTTGTGGAGAAGTCGTCGGAATTTTTCATTAAGGCCCGATGAATTGAGAGAGTGATGTATACAGGAGTTCAAGCTTCATAAATGTAAGGAGTGCAAGCCTCTCTGTCATCGACTTCGCGAGATCAAAACCATCTTGACCGACAATGTAGAGAAGAGAACCAAGCATATAGATGTTCTAGCAAACATGAAGTTAATACCGACCATCTTACCCAAATACATCCCACCTCTAGCCAGCATGGTGAGTAGAGTGACTTCGGTGTCCCAAGAAACTTTGATTACACTATGATCACTGGTATCTCCCCAAGAGGGATAGATGGTCAATGCAACAAGACAATATCGTGACGGTGAAGTTCAACGAATTCAACGGGTGTACAAGTATTACAACATGCTTTCTCCTTATAGGTATCTAACCAGGATAAAGGGGAAGAACTAAAAATAATCTAGCCATGGACTATGAACTTTGTGCAATCCACCCTCTTGAATGTGATGAAGATGCCACACTTTGGAAGCAGAGAGGTTAATGCGTGTGTTAAGCTCTGCTCTCATGTTACCATGGCGGATATCTATGGCTGGAATGAGCGCATCACACATTCATCCGACCACGATCCATAGGATCACGGATTGAAACATGCAAAAGGACGACTTGCAAGACTTCTCGAGGCTTCCAACCATGCCTGGCATAGATAATAAAGGAATCCTACGATGATGTAGAAAAGAGAAAGTGAGGCTAAAAGGTATCTTCCATATAGGAAGATTATGCGATTAAGCCTATCACGCGGTGATTACGAAGTCTAGTAAGGAAGAACATACCTACGCATGTCACAGGATTTGTTGTTTACCTAGCCGAGAAATATGTAGAAGGACTCGAGATGAAATGGGAAAAGTACTTGTTCAACCAACTAGAATTAGACTATCCTTGGCTTCGAGTTAGGTTATGAGTTTCACTTTAGCTAGCTCTTGATCTTCATCCCATTTACCACTTGGGAAATGCTAGAAGGTCACACCTTCTTTCGGACATTAGTCATTGACGCTCGTACGCAAATTTCACCAATGCTTTTGGTACTTTCAGTGATATGGGAAAAGCGATGGCGGTCGAACAGGTCTTTCATACCTAGTATCTCGACTAGGGCTATCGAGGTTTTCCCTCACGTGATGTCGAACACCCTGCATCGGGTCTGAATCCTCATTAAGTTCCATGCAGATTGACACTTCACTTATATCACCGCGTGCAAAGATGAGAATAAGAAGCAATCATACTACAAGCTCAGAGAGGAGGACCTTGAAGAGATGACCAAAGGGAATGGTACATGAGCTCCTCATCTCGTAGACCTATGAAATATCAGACCTAAATTATTGGCTGACCGAGCTACTCGTAAGCGATCTTCTTGGACTGAAAAAAAGGAAGACCAAGAGTTACAAAACATGGCGATGCATCAGGAAGGAGCATTTGAAATCACACGGGTAGAGGGCGATGAAGAGAATAGAAGTGAAAAAGGGAAAGAAGAATACCAATAGAAATCAGGTGAAATGGCACCACCTAGGGCTAGCCCGATGAACGTCCTTGAATAAAAGGAATGTTTCTCCCATGAAACCCACTTCGAGGAAATCGAGTACCTTGAATTAAGATGCGGTATTATCGCGTAGATGACTTGACTTTATCATAGCGACGATGCGGACTCCTATCCCTCTAAGGGATCGCGCGACCTCCGGTCGAGGATCTTTTGGTTCCAGAACGAAGTGGCTTTTTATTGTTGGAACCCCTTGAATGAACACACAGGTCCCTTCACCAATGCTGGAGTTGAATTTTCCAAAGCATGGCGTGAGCTCCATAGCACACAACCAATTGATGACATATGCCAAAAGCGAAAAGCTTATTAGGGCCGGACTTCATGAGTCAACATCCCATTCCTTTGTCCTCGAAACCCCGTTGTCGAAATGCTGAAATGTCTCGGCCCTTGTTCCTTCGGGTTTTCGTGTTTCAAAATCGGGGACACAAAGGTATCCTTGTTCATGAGTCTGATTTGAAAAGATGAAATGTCCAGTATATCCTTTGGGTTTTGTGAATTAGACTTTAGGTTTCACAATTTAGAATCTGGTTACAAGGGATCCTGCGCCCTTGGAACCCGGTGGCGAAATGCTAAAATGCCAAAGTACGTCGGGGAACTTTTACCAAAAAGGAATTTGGGATTTCGTGACTTAGGTGTCATTAAGTTCCCTAATAACTCTTCAACTCGAGACCGCGAAATGCGCGAAATCACAGGGGCTAGAATTCTGGATCAAGCATCCCATCCCTTCCACTCTTAGGAAGCCAGTTTACGCTTAGCGTTGAAATGATGAAACTATCTTTTGGAATTGATCAGTGGCTCACAATGATCCCACAGGATGCGGCGATTACGGTTGGTCGACTTCCGCAGTTCGGGATTACGAAGACAGAGTCTATAACCAACTCATGCTACGAAATTATGAGATGGACCAGCGATTAAGATTTTCTTGTGATCAATGGTCACTACTCCTCTCGATCTTTGGGCATCAAGATGCTTAAGCCACTAACCTCCTCGCTGACTCACTTGATCAATGACACCGTGGGGTTTTGGCGTTTACTCTCGCGGACTCTCGCAGATCCATCGGTCTCGGGATCTCCGTCTGGATCTATCGCGGCGTTAAAGTCACGGCTCCTTCCTCAAATGGATGGCCCTGATATTTTCCCCATGATCAATGCTAGGCGACATTCTTCCTCTTGAATTTTACAACGGACATAGAAAAGAATTTCTAAGTCTTGATTTCGGTCTTCACCTCTTCTAGGGAATGAGTTCATGTATCTCGATAACACTTTTGAAGTGTTATTCCTCACGAACTTTAATACGGATTCGGACTTTGATCTCGCCACTCCTTGGCAATAGAAGGATTTTGATAACTCCTTATCCACGTGTTCCTCGGCTCGATGCCACTTGCGAATCTTCCAATAGAAACAATTGAAACTGGGAAAGTTCATAGTTCCATCCACTTGTTCACGAAAACAAAAAATATGAGGAAAATGCACACAGTCCAAACACCACAAATTTGGGTCAATTTTTCATTCTATTATATTCACAAGTACTTAACGGCTACAAAGAAGCCATTTAAAAAGTCTGGTCACTCTAAATATTGAGATCTCCTGCTAACTCATCGTTCTCACTTACAACTAGTTTCTCTCTGTATCCTTCTCCTCTAATTGGAATTGTGTAGCTACATAACTAAAAGATGTTTCTAGGGTTTCCCCTGTCTACTTACCTACTATAAAATTCATCCTAAGCTATCTTAGTTCAATCACATTCCAAATCCGAAGTAGAAACTCCTGCTCTGTTACAATTTCAAAGCTTGCCTCAAAGGGTAAAATTCTACATTGGTTCAAGCGTGCCTCCAAAGATTTTTCTGGTGTTGAGTTCATGCGTGCTTCAAAATATCTCCCGTTACTGCTAGCATTGAGATTCTGAAAAATATTCCCAGTTGTTGAGTGGTCCTACTCTACGTGCTCGCTAACGATTCTCATGCATCATACTTTCCTTGACAAAAATTCATGGACTCACGTCCATGAGCTCCTCTTGATTTTCACTGTACGGATAGCGGCTTCATTTTCCCAAGCGGTATCTTCTATTGGGTATCCCTTCCATTTGACTAGATACTCAAAATAATTCTTCGTCTTGGTCTTCTTGCCAATGTTCTGATCAACAATTTTTCTCCATTTGCGGCTTTTTCGCCCACCAGTTAGTTTCTCCGAACTTTCCTTGAGCTTACAGCCCTTAGTTTCATCTTTCCTATGGGGTATAGATGTCTGAGACATTGAATATGGTTGAAATGCCCACACCATCTGGCCGACTCAATCTCATGGGCATTTGCATCAAACTTCCTCAGATCTTCTGAGGGGTCCTATCTTCTTCATCTTCAATTTGTTATATGTTCCCTAAGGGAACCTTTCCATCTTTGAGATGTTACTAAGAGCGATCTCCCACTTCAAATTGAGAGTTCCATAGCGATGTCGATCAACTCGTGCTTGTATTTACGGTTAGAACTACGTAATTGTTCTTTTGATGGATTGTAGGTCTCGCATTCGTGCAAAATCCTCTGCTCCAACTCTTTTGATCTCTCCCTTTTCTAAGTCCTTTAGCTTTCGGTTTGCTCCGGTTGCCTTCCACATAGTATTTGGAATGGACTCCTTCCGATTCTCCTGTTGGTGAGTCATTGTATGCAAATTACGCTTGTGCTAGAATCTGATCCCAGCGGTTATGAATTCAGTAACCAGGCTTCTCAGCAAGTTTCCCAAACTTCTATTTACCACCTCACAGTCTGCTCATTTGTCTCGAGGGGTGATAAGTTGTTGAAGGACCAGTATCTATCATCTTCTTCCACAGCGTCCTCCAAAGAAGTGACCAACAAATTTTGTGTGTCTCTGTTTGAGACAATGCTTCTGGATAGGCAGAGTGGAGAGATCTCACAACTTCTCTGAAAAAATAGATTTGCAACATGTGTTTCATCATTGGTCTTACGGCATGGGATGAAATGTGCCATCTTTGAAAACCTATCCACCACCACAAATATGGAATCAAATCCCCTTTGTTTTCTTAGCAATATCAACATGAAATCCATGCTTGTGCATCCCAAGGCCTCTACGGTATTGGCAATGGTTGATACAATCGGTCAATTATGCCTTTTCCCCTTTGCATGTTGGCGGATCCTACATTTTTTCACAAACTTTATCACCTCGCGTTCTCATGCGGCCAATAGTATGAGCTACTCCAGCGATAAACGTTTTATCATGGCTAAAATGTCCAACCAATCCTCCTTATGCTTCTCCTTGAGAAGATTGTCCCTCATTGTTAATCTTGGTATGCACAATTGATTTTCTATGAACAATAATCCTTCTGAACCATATACTATGTCCAGCGATTTCTATCTCGATGCAAGGAACTGTACATGCTTAAGTAAAGCCTCCTTGAAATTTGTATCCATCACAATGCATATCATAGGTGTTCAAACCCCAGTCTTCACTTGGAATTCACCGCAAAATTAAACATCTCTACTTAGCATCTAACAAATTTGATTTAGCATTTACAACAATATGTTTTTAACGAACCAAAAGTAAAAAATTCTGCATATATTCAGCCCATTTTTCATGCCTCTGGTTCAATTTTTTTCTTGTCGAGTTATGAACTGTAAATCATGGTTATCACTATACAAAACAAAATCCTTAGCAGGGACAAGGAATATTACACCTCCATTTCTTCAAATCTTGAATTATGGCATAAAAATCGCTTATTAGGTAGCTAATGAGTATTTTCTCTTGTTCTCATTCAGCTTCTCACTTTGAAATAGGCAATAGGTGGGTGTCCTAACTCAAAATACTCTAATACAACTCCCTTGCATCATCTTAAATGTCTTTCAATTAGGCAAGATCGGGGTAATTAAGTTGTTATTTTCTCTTTTAGTATATTGAAGCTCTTTTCGGCATCCTCTATCCATTTAAAGACTTATTGCCACTTCTTTCTTGTATCCATCGTTGCTAAAATCCCGCGTAAGTCTCTAATGAACTTTCTATAGAATCTTTCTAATCCATAGAAGCTCCTTACCTTAGACATGCTCCTTGGTGGCGACCATTCTCGATTTCTTTCACCTTCTCTGAATCCATCTTCAATTCATTTTGAAGAGATCATGAAACCCAAATAAATGGGTTATGTCTTTTATAAAGAGGATTTCTTCAAATTGATCAACAATTTCTCTGGTATGGACCTCCTCATTACTAGCATTAGGTACCTCAAATGCTCCTCTTTGAAGTCTTGCTAAGATCAATATATCGTCTAGATGCTCTGGCATGAAATTACCAATGAAATCTTCGAGTACATTCAATCAACCCCTCATAAAAATTACTCGGGCATTCATCAAACCAAATGGCATGACTAGCCACTCATATAGTCCTTTGTTGGTTTTGAAGGTTGTCTTCTACTCATCCCCTTTATGGATTTGAATTTCATGATACATTATTTTAAATTAGTCTTCATGAAGAAATTTTATCCACTCAAATGGATCATTAAATCATCCATTCTTGGTAAGAAAATCTGTACCTGATGATGATCTCTTATTGATCTCAAGTCTGTGCACATTCTCATCCTCCATATTTCTTTAGGGCTTAACATGGTTGATGCGCCCATGGAAGCTATAGTTTCTCTGACCAAACCCTTATCCAGTAACTCTTGGACTTGAACCCTCACCTCCTCATTCTCTCGGGGTGTTAATCTATACACTACTTTATTTGAGCTTTCTCGGTATCAAAGTCGATGTTGATACTCGATGGGTGTGTGGGTTGGTAGTTCATCCACCATATATCAACAAAATTATCAATCTGAACTTCTTAGGAAAATCATCCATGGCATTACTCATAAAGGGATGATAAGACTTCCTCACCATAGTGAGCTGCATCTCTTTTTCTTCCTTGACTTCTTTTAGGAGTTCCTTCCCATGAAAATTATGCTTGTGTTGGCTTCCTCTTTCGCTCTCTTCTCCTCCTGGAAACAACATATGAATCCTACCATTATTCTCCAATGTATGTGTATTCTTCCTTCCATAAATTGAATGACATTCTATCAAACTTCTACGCAGAATGCTTCCCAACAAAATCGTGGCATCGTCCTTAGAATTATCATAAGTTCATCTTTATATTCTCCTATTTTAATTTCAACCGGGCATTGTTTAGCGATTGTTACCAAGTGTCCCTTTTTCATCCATGAGACTTTGTATGGCAGCCCGGATGTCTGCCAGTTGTCTTGACTCCAATTTCTCCACCATCTCTATGGATACTAAGGTTTTCGTGCTTCACCTTCAATGATCACCTTGCATACTTTTCCCTTAGTCTTGCAAAGGTTGTCTGAAGGGCCGTTTCTGCACCTTGGTTTTTCAATTTCTGCCTCCGGTTTTAAGAGAATTTTTCTCAATATCAGGGATGCTCCATCCTCTGGTCCTTTTGCCTCAACATATCTTCATTTTTCTTCTGAAATGTGAGCTTCTACTCCTTCCTTATTCTACTCGGGACATTCCCCAAGACATGTGCCCTATCTTTCTGCAGTTATAACACCTTACTCCTCATCTACCTCTTCCTCTAGAAGATATTCTTCCACCACCCTTTCTTTCTCATGAACTTCCTCCTAGTTCTGAATGATTGTGTAGTTTCCCAACCTCGTCCTTAGATTGATGTGCTCTATCATGGTTAAATCATTTCTTTTTCTTGGGATCGAGCTTTTACATCTTCCTCTCGGTTTTGTTTTTTGGCTGCTTCTCCTCGCCGATTGGCCGGTAGCATCTTCCACTGCGATCTTAGCTGACACTACATCTTTGAGCTCATCCGGATCTCTTATATCAATCCATTTATATATATGGAGAATTTCTCTTCATCTCTCTCCAATTGTCCAGTTCTGATGTTCAGCCAGTAGAAATCCTCCGTTACTCATATTATCATCCTTTCTATCTCCGGGTTTAACTTCGAATGAATTGATAGTCCTTGGGTATGAAGTAGCCTTAGGTTTGGCTACCATCCTGTCCCAACTCTTTATCCCTTGTTTTCCTTTACTTCTCCTCTTCATTTTGGAGTTTGTCCCATATGATCATGCCGCACCAGGGTGATTACTGCTTCACCTTTTCCTCCTCATTGACATCTTCATAGTCGAAGTGTTTGTCCATGGACCTTATCGAGTCCAGGTTCTTTAGCATCTTGATTTCCCTCATACATGGGGACCTCTATCTTAGCTCGCCTCCCAATCACAGCCTTCTCTCCAATAAGCGTTCTTCACCACCAACATCCTCTGCATCTTCTTCAACCTCAACCTCTTCATTTTCCACATCACTGACATCCCTAGCATTCGGGTGCTCTTCTCCCCGCTTCCATTGTTTCCAATTGAGCGTGAAGCTCTCACATCTACCTCTCTACAACATGGTTGGATAAAAGTGCCTCTCATCTTCTTGGTGACATTATGTTGACTATCTATCACACATAATTACACCTCAAGTTCTCATCTCCTTCTTTTCCTCTTACACGAAGTCTAGAGAGCGAAAAGCGAGAATTTCCTAATACCACTGATCACGGACCCTATCCCATCGAGGGGTTGTCGACCTCGATGGAAGTCTTCTTGTTTTGGGTGAAATGGCTCTACGGTCTGGTGGAACCCTTCAGTGAACACCTGGTCCCTTCACCAATGCTCGAGTTGGCTTTCCAGAATTATAGCGTGAGCTCCCACAGTACACAACCAAGAGTCATGACCTTGTGCCAAACCTAAAAGGGCACTTATCGGAGACCAAGGCTTCTGATCCAAAGCCCGTTCTTTTTCCTCGAACCTCTGATGGCAGAAATCGTAAATGTCGATTAGCAACTTGTTCATTTAAGTTCACATTTAGGTAGTCGGGCACAAGGATTATCCTTGTTCCTTGGAGTCTCCAGTCATCGAACAGTCGAAATGTCCCAGTGCCTTATCCTCTAAGTTTTTTTTTTGAATGAGACTTTGGGTTGTGATTTGAAATCCGGTTACAAGGGATATCTCTGTCCCTTGGAACCCCCGGTGGTCGAAATGCTGAAAGGGTTGATCAAGACTTTTAGTGAAAATGAATTTCGGATCTCACAACTTCGTGGATATTGATGCAAGTTCCTTGACTCTTCAACTCCCGAGACCCAAAATGTTGAAATGTCGGGGGCTGGGACTTCACAAGTCAAGTGTCATGTCCCTTCACTCTTCAAGCCCCCAGTTTCTGAAACGCCGAAATCTTGCGTATCTAGTTTGATCAACAACTCACAATGATCCACAGGATCGATGGTTTGATCCTGTCATTGACTTCACAATTTTGTGGTTAGATATTCTGAAAGACAAGAGTCTCTACCTTTCCAACTCATGGTACCTAAAATCCCAATATGGACCAACAGTCCAGATCTACTTGTGATCAATGGTCACTAATCCTCTTGAGATTTTGGCGTCAAGAATCCTTCGCCACTAACCTCCTCGCACAGCTCACACGATCCAACGTTCTACGAGGTTTCGGCATTTCTCCTCGCGAACTCTCCATCGTCCATCTAGGTCTTCGGGATCTCCCCTCCTAGATCTATGCTTGGCTGATTAAAGTCTGCACTCCTTCCTCAAATCGGATGTCCCACGGGAGTTTCTACCACGATCCAACACTCGACGACGTTCTTCCTCCTGAATTTTACTAAGCTTTAAACTTAGAAATTTTCTAAGTCTTGAAGATAGGTCTTCACCTCCTCGAGGAATGAGTTCTGAGATCTCGATAACACTTCGAAGTGTTATTCCTCTGAAACTTTCTTCCGGATTCGAGAAATTAGATCTCGCACTCCTTGCATCACGAGGATTTGATAACTGAATCCCGCGGTGTTCTCTCTGGCTCTATGCACACCTTGCATAGATTCCAATGAAGAGAAACAATTGGCTGGGAAAATCATAGTTCCTTCCACTTGTTCATGAAAATAGAAAATAACGAGGAAAAATGCACACGGTCCAAACACCACACATTTGGGTCAATTTTTCATTATGTTATATTCACAAGTGCCCAATGGCTACACAATACATTCAAAATTCTAGTCACTCAAAAGATTGAGATCTCATGCTAACTGGAATTCGTTCTCTCTTATAGCTAGTTTCTCTATGTATTACTTCTCTCCTCTAACTAGGTGTGTAAAATTCTACATAACTCAAAATATTTCTAGGGTTTCCCCAGGCTACTTGCCTACTCTAAAATTAATCCTACACTATCTTAGTTCAATTTCATTCGAGGCAGTGGAAACTCTACATTTACAATTTTCAAAATGTGCCTCAAAAGGGTAAATTAGAAGCTTTGGGTTCAAGCGTGCCTCAAAGGATAAATTCGGCTAAGTGAAGGAAGATTTCAAAATCGGTTGCAATTGTCAACATTGAATTTCTAGAAGAACTCACACATGTTGAGTGGTCTTGCCTCGTTAGCACTTGATGATACTCTGCATCCGGTAGTAGATGCCTCGTAGTATGTCTTGCAGAAACATGAAGCCAAATAGGAGGAGATGTATGATAGAATGAAGGTTGAACTCGGAGAATTACAATAGGCCCTTCAATCCGATGATGCGGTATCCTTTATTGCCCCACCATCGAAGAATCACGAGTTTGGAGTGAGCATATCCCGCGGACCATTTGATGTGACCGAAGGTTACCTTCGTCATGCATAGAAAGAAACCAAACAGGTCACATAAGCCCTAAAGAAAGTACAAAAGTAGTCATAGAGAAAGCGTCGAGGTTGTGTAGCAAGGAAGGTTTCCCTCTAAACTAATTTTGAAGAAGAGAAAGTGCATATCAACAAGGGAAAGAACATCTTCTCGCGGAGCATGTTGGAGTTAAAGAAGCAATCAATAGAGCACTTCGGCTCTATGATGAGCTTAGAGCAAAAGGAGGAAGATGCAATGGAACATCAAGTAGAGCATCTTACGGAAGCTATTCAATAATAGCCGATAGAAATCCTGAGAACTCAAACTCTGGACAATGCTAAGTGCCCCATGGGACATGCAAGATCAAAGAAACTCTGACCTAGAGCATACGGTCGAGGATCGGAGACATTTATGCGGAATGCAAATAACTAAGTGCTTGCAGTGCACAAAATTATGAGCAACTCACTAAAGAATCTTGAAATTTGGAAACTCTTGGAGTCATAGTTCTAGGAGGAAAAGAAACAAGCAAAATCACAAAACATAGTTGAAGCTCTGTCAACGGTTGAAAGGATGAAGATCCCAAAGACAACTAATCAGCGATGGAGTCCCGCACCATTAGGAGAAAAGTCATGGAAGTGACTCAAAGGCTCGTACTAGTCCAGGATGAATCTTGCCAGCGTTTGAGATTGAAGGCGAGCGTAGAAGCTGGACCAGTCGTCCTTTGGAGTGAACAATGTTTAGAGGGACCTATCAATAGCGGTCATCAAGTGTTCCTGCGTGAGCCTGTGGTGCAACAACAGTCCCGAGAAGCAGCGAGCGGCTTGAGGCTTTTGAGCTTGACTTCTAGGCCCGCGGTATTCCGAGGATGGAGTCACAGTGAGGATGTTGAGGGCCTATTATTTATGACCAAGTTTTGGAGATCTTTGTTCACTTTTGACCTATTTTGGGAGTTCGACGGCCTGTCGAAGGAGGAGAACAAGTTGAAGAAGATATCGCAGGATCTCAACCTCTTTTAGGGATTTTGGGTTTGGGATTATGTAATGGGAATAGGGATGTCGACCCATGGGTTTTACCCCTAGCTAGGCCACTTATGCAATGTATAAATATGAATAAGTAGTTAGGCGATGTAATAAAGAGAACATAAGTGGTGCTAAGTGCTTAGGAGTTCGATCTATCTGATCGAAGGAGGGACAAGTATGTGATGTTAAGTGCAAGTGGTAGTATGTAATTGTTTTGTGCATATTGTGTGAGACTTGCCGAGGAGACTTCAAGGTGCGAAGTGGTTGTAGAGGCAGTGGAAGAGTTTGTGTGTTGTAATTGGGGAAAGGAGGATCTAGCGAATGTCTTGGATCTCCTATCCTGAAATGGAATATCATGGCTCTATGCATGTAGAAGATTGACATAAATAAATAAATAAGAAGATTTGGTGGACATAGCCTAGGGTGGGGGGTGAACCAATAGCATATCCTACATTGTGGTTGTTATGTTAGCACTGTGGTTGTTCTCTTGTCTATGTGATTGAATTCTTACTTCAATGATTTATGCCTAGAAGGATCTAATATGGTAGCATAGTGTTGAATAATGTGAACAAGTGATAAGATCCGATCTATGTTTGTATGCTTAGTACTTGGATCTATTGGATGCGTATAAATATTGCGTCGATCTATTGTTAGGGTTTAGTTGCAATGTAAAATAAGACTGAATATTAGCAGTATGTAACTGCTAAGTGCTATCTTAAAGTTTTATAATTACAAATTTGTGTCCCATCTAAGGTTCTGGTCTTTGGAGTCTTGCAACCACCCACACTTCTCTACCAGTGAGACTTCATTGGCTGGTGTTGTTGAAAGGGTCCGTAGTTAGGGTTTTGTTGGTCCATTTTGTAGCGTTGAACCATGAAGGTCTACCCACAGTACTTAACATATAGAATGAATAAGTGGAATTTCAAGGATATGTAGCAGAGGATGTTGCATACATAAACTTGTTGGCGGTTGTCAAGTTGGGAGCTAGAAAAAATATAGACGTCAATGTATGAAAGTAATTTGGATGTCATTGCTTGATTGGATACGTGCAATGGACAAGTATCTTGACTATGAATATGTCGATGAGGTGAAAAGGGTGAAACATTCTATCATATGTTGAAAGGACGTATTAACATTTTATAATTACAAATTTGTGTCCCATCTAAGGTTGCAGACACTGGAGTCTTGCAACCACCCCTGCCTCTACCTCGAGTGAGACTTCATTTGCTTCGCAGGTGTTACTGAAAGGGTCCGTAGTTAGGGTTTTGTTGGTCCATTTTTGTAGCGTTGAACCATGGGTCTACCCCTGTGCCAACATATAGAATGAATAAGTGGAATTTCAAGGATATGTAGCAGAGGATGTTGCATAAGAACGCTTGTTGAAAGCGGTTGTCAAGTTGGGAGCTAGAGAAAATATAGACATCCCAATGTATGAAGGTAATTTGGATGTCGAAGAATTGCTTGATTGGATACGTGCAATGGACAAGTATCTTGACTATGAATATGTCGATGAGGTGAAAAAGGTGAAACATTCTATCAACATGTTGAAAGGACATCCAACACTGTGGTGGGATGAACTACAGGCTGACAGAAGAAGCAAAGGAAAACCTAAGATTAAGAGCTAGGATAGAATGTTAGGCAAGTTAAAGGCTAAATTCATACCCAAGGACTATCATATAAATCTATTCAAGAGATTGTAGAACTTGAGACATAAAGGAGTGATAATCAAAGAGTACACAGAGGAGTTATATAGATTGAACATCAGGGCTGATAAGAGA
>SNQJ01S0189502.1:7076-21943 GCA_010110895.2 Picea sitchensis | reverse complement strand
TTGCTATTTTTAGCTGATTTGTAAATTAATCTTGGATTAAGGGATTAGGGTTTTGGTATCTACGGAATACCTAAAAACATTGTATATATTGTATGGTGAATGGTGAAATTCGATATAATGAAAAAGAAAGGTTTTCCTGGTTAAGGGTTTCCAGTAAAGATCTCTGTGTATTCTGTGTATGAGCCATTGATTAATTTCTGTATTGCTTAAGAATATATATGCATTGCTTTACTTCTCAGGTTTAAAACTTACATCATAGACTTGTTGTTCCATATCTCAACAAAAATTCACCTCCAATATGGGGCTAGCAATCAAAAAAATAGGGTGGTCTCTCACTGTCTACTCACAACTCAGAAAATCCCACAACCCACTAGTATTCTCCTACAATGATCTTAATTGTTCACCATCTCTCTTCCTCTCGACCTGCCTAACCAAAGGAATGTACCCCTTCATTTCTATCAGTCCATCGGGCATCCCAATAGTTTATTATTGTCTCTCTGGCGGAAGTAACCAGGAATCTCACTACTAGGAAACTCAAGAGAGTTCACTGCTAAGAAAACTACCAGGAAACAACAACAAACAAGCTTTCTAATCTAGTGCAACTCTCACAGGAGTTCACTCTTTAGGATCGACAACTCAGTTCTTCTGTAAGCCTGACAAATTGATTCTTCAGTATTTATCTCCCCAAATTCTCTATAATTTTCCCTTCATTGTTGCTTCAACTCTAATGCTCTTCTTCTCTATTCTTTGTTTGTTGTTCACCAAAAACATGACTTTCTAAAAACTATCCTATTCTCTCATATGGATATTTCCTATGTTTGGCTTGCTTTCTTGACTTACAGTCTTCCCCAAACTAATTGTACTCATTCTTATGCTCCCAATAACTATGGTATGTGACTTATCACACCCACCTTCTTACATGAATTCAATTATTGGGCTCTTCCACACTCAAACAGAAAACATAAGTTTAATACATAATCATAATAAAATTTAGGAAGGTGGGTTTGGATTAATACTCATGAATAATTCCCCCTTGGACCCCTATTAGACACTCATTTCCCTTATGGATTAATAAACCCATGTATCTTTCCATACCCCCCAACAACTGGCATCACATTTTATTTATTAAAATTCAGAAATACATTTCACATATTACATCACTTGGGAACAACCATACATTATATCTACATCAAGCATTAATTAAATTGGGGATGATAGTGGGGAAGTTATACCACAGATGAATCTATTCCACTCAAGAGAGAACCCACTTGGGTGGCCTTTGTAAATTCCCTCAAGGAGGAGTTTTACCCCGTCAAAAACTATGGTGACCAGTACATGAGATGGATGATTTTGCATTAGGAAAGAGAGCAGATGGTGTCAGAGTACACTAACATTTTACATACCTTGCACTCAAAGTTGGGTATCATAGACTTCAAGAAACACCTGGTTATGAAGTACCACAGTGGCCTAAATAGGTACATCCAAACAACTATGGATTTCTTGGACAACTCCTCACTGGGAGATACTTATCTATAAGCAATCAAAATTGAGCATAAATTTAAGCAACGAAATAAGCGGGAGTTCAGGTCTGTAAATATGCAACAACATAATCATCGAAAAGGTGGCCCTAACTCATAGAACAAGGGATATAGCAAGGAAGGCCAACCTAAAGAGATCCATTCCAAGCCATGGGAAAAGGAGGGTGATGGGAAGTCAAAGAAGGACACCGAAAAGTGGTGTGAGTTCCACAAGAGCCCCTATCACAACACCAATGAATGTTGCTCAAAATAATCATTGTTGGCCAAGCTCAAAGAAAAATAAGTATACCTTCACTTGAAATTTTATTTGAAGCAATATAAGGGAACGAGGATCATTGATGTGAAACATAGTGCTATCATTGCAACTACAAATATCCAACCCGACGAGTTAGAGGCACTGGAGAAAGGGAAACACCTCTTCCATTCACATATGTTGGTGAAGGGAACCCCAATACATTTAATTGTTGACACCAAGAGCTAGAAGAACTTGATCTTAGCCAAGGTCATCAAAAGAATGGAGTTTCTAATAATTCCACATCCCCAACCATACACCATCAGATGGTTGAGATGAGGATGATACCTTTGAATTAGCCAACAATGTCTCGTGTCTTATGACATCAATCCCTTCAAAGATGAGGTATATTGTGATGTTGCCCAATTCAAAGTTTGTGATGTTATTTTAGGACAACCTTATATGTGGAAACACCACATTGTTTATGAGTCTCAACCCCATAGTTTCATTGTTACACTAGGGAATCAGCTCTACATTGTACCAAAGGTAGTTCTAACTACTGCCATTTCATTGATCTCGATAAAAAAATGATGAAAAGTAATATCTCAAACCTCAAAGTTTGTTCTCTTCATGATCTGGTTAGAAGGTGAACAAAAGGTCACTATGAGCACTAAAACCTTGGCCCATGACCTTTCTATATAGTAGAAGCATGTAGACAATATTGTAGAGGAGCACAAAGATATTTTTTCCTCACCTATGGGGTTGCCTTTTCACTATGAAGTCAAGAATTCCATTGACTTGGTACCCAGTGCTCCCTTACCCAATGGTCCAATCTACAGACACTCACTTCCAGAGAGTGAGAGTCTTCCATATGTTCAACAAATATATAACATATCCCTTCATAGCTCTATTGGCCGCAACCCTTTTCATGGGTACTTAGGGTTCCAACGATTATACCCCATTGAGGTATCCCTTCTTGTTGCATCTTCACCAACAAAGTCCTCCCAAACTTAGACAAGGCAGATTGAGTAGCCAAATTTTTTGAACAGATCCAACACCTCCAACAATAGGTTCAGGACATCCTTGAAAAGGCTAATGCCAAGTACAAGTAGTGACATGACTAGCATAAGGTCCCACACAATTTTCAATTTGGTGACAACAGAACATACAAATCTATCAGGTTATCAAAGCATGACAACTTCTTCAGTAAGGCAAGTGGCTCACCAAGATTCGAATTCAACAAAATTTTCCCCATCTCTTATAGGAACTTGACACAATGGGGACCATTTCTTCCTAAGGGGGGAGGACTAATCCATGTGGATATCGGTGGCCATCCACCTCTTCTATTGGATCAATGTTCTCAAGCCCAAGGTTTTGATAAACCATGGTAAAATATAGAGGTAGAGTAACCATTGGATATAAGGGCCTTGGTTAGGTGGACTTTTTCTTTATCGAGGAAGTGGGGTTTGGAGATATAGATGACTCGAGTAACTAGAGTTCTAAGCATGACATATTTTTGGGTTGGAGGGCGATGGGATTGGGCATGAAGGTATATGTCGGTGTGAGTGTTTTTTCAATAAACCTGGTGGGTGAGATAGCCATTAGGGAAACGAGAGATGAGAACATCCAAAAAAGGAAGAGAATTGTCCTTTTCCTTTTTCATAGTGAATTGGATGTGGGGGGAGATACTATTTAGATGGCTGAACAAGGATGTTAACAAATATTGTCCATGAATCCAAAAAATGAAAGTGTCATCAACAAATATGAACCAACATCTAGGTTTGAGATGAAATTTGTTTAAGGCTAAGGTTTCGAAGTGTCCCATGGAAATGTTAGCTACCATGGGGGATAAGGATGAACCCATGGGTGTACCTTCGTTTTATTCATAGTGGGTGCGTTTGAAGGTGAAGAAGGTAGAGGTTAGGAAAATTTCAATAAGATTGAGGGTTTGCGGGTCCACATACTTGGATATGAGGTCTAGGGATTTTGAGATAGGAATTTCAGTAAATAAGGAGACAACATCAAAACTAATCATCAAGTCTTGGTCATCGAGGTGAATATATTATGTTTTTTTTAATAAAATCATAGGAGTCTTTGATGAAGGAAGAAGCTTTTCCAATAAAGGATTTAAGTTTGTCAGCAAGAAATCGTGCGAGGGCATGCGTGAGAGCACCTATGGAACTTACTATAGGTCTAAGGGCAAGGTATGTTTTGTGGATTTTAGGTTTTCATAAATCCTTTGGTGGTTAGATATATTCTCAACTTAGTTATAACGACTACTTTTTCACCTCCTATCCTCAACGTTCTTATTTTTCTCCTTTAAAATCTTCTCTACATCACTCTTTTCAATTATACTTGCTTCAAGGGTCCTTGATGATGGGTGGAGTGTCCACTCAAAACGTTGGACATTTCAAACACCTTACACAATTATCAAAGTAGAACTCCAAATATCAACAAGGCAAGAGGATGCTGACATAAGTGTCAGGATGACAACAATGGAAAAAAAAAAAAATTAAGTTTAACGGAGTTGAATGTAAATGGGCATACGACTGTAAGACCTAGTTAGGAATGCATACCCCGGGTTTGAAATTTGACCGGTAAAGTATAGAGGTAGACCTAGGTGATAGGGGGGAGCATGTGGGATTCCCAGATACCCTTACTTTGAGGGAGGTTTGGTCAGATTTGGTCATGGGAAACCCCAAGTCAATTTTAAAGGGGGGAAAGGTTTGACCATATTTGGTGATGGGAAACCCCAACTCATGTTTAAATGGGGGAAAGATTCGACCGAATTTGGTCATGGGAAACCCCAAGTCAAGTTTAAAGGGGGGAATGTTAGAATAAACTTGACTCGGTGAAAGAGTCAAAGTTGTTAGATCAATAATGTTTTCGGGCACATGTTATTGGTGACTCATGGTACTAAGCCCATGGATTACATGTAATGAAATATTATAAAATGATGGTGATACTCCATTGTAAAGTGTCAAGAGTTGAGCGATGAAATCTCACTTGGCCAAAGCTAGGAGGCTGACTAGCTTGGTCGAGTTTTTCCAAGGGAAATAATAGATCCATTGTTGGCTTGTTTTCCCCCTAAGGGTTTTCCGGGATAAATATTGTGTTATTTAAGTGTGTTGTTGGTATTTTATTGGTATTTTTATCTCTTTGTATTTTTATTTCCTAACAATTGGTATCAGAGAAATGGTTGACAATGATGAAAAGAAAGATGTGGATGACGGAGTATAGAGCTACGGATTAAATCCCTAGGGGACCATGGGAGACTTAAAGGGTAGAGGATGAGTCCCGTGTGGATGGTGAATCCATGGGAGTTGGGTGCATGTGCATGCAGAGGGCCTGAAGGTGAGTGGTAAAGGCTCACTTGGCCAGTTTGGCTCATAGTGTGCAAATGATATATGGCTTAGATGAATGGATCTAATGGATGGATATTTCAAGTGTGGTTGGATTTTTTGTTTGGCTGCAAATCTACCAAGAAGCAAGCATCAAGAGCTCAAGGAATGGAAAGGCAAGAGGATGGGCATAAGTGTTGGGATAAAAACAACAAAAAAAATAAAAAACAAAAATTTAATGGAGTGAAATGTAAATGGGCATATGATTGTAAGACCTGGTTAGGCATGCATCCTCCAGGTTTGAAATTTTATTGGTAAATTCTAGATGTAGACCTAGGTGATAGGGGGGAGCATGTGATATTCTCCTATACCCTGAATTTGAGGGAGGTTTGGCCAAATTTGGTTACGGGAAACCCCAAGTCAAGTTTAAAGAGGCAAATGTTAGGTTAAACTTGACTCGGTGAAAGATTCAAAGTTGTTAGGTCAACAATGGTTTTGGTAACATGGTATTGGTGACCCGTGGTATTGATCCTATGGACTACATGTAATTAAATCCTTTAAATGGATGGTGATACTCTATTGTAATGTCTCAAGAGTTGAGCGGTGAAGGCTCACTCTGTTGAGGCCATGAGGTTGGTCGGATTGGCCAGGTTTGGCCAAGGGAAATAACATATCTATTGTTGGTTGGTTTTTCCCACAAGGGTTTTCTAGGATAAAAAGATTCAAAGTTGTTAGGTAAAAAATGGTGGTTTCAGGCACATGGTTTTGGTGACTCGTGGTTTTAGAGCCCATGGATAGCATGTTATCAAATCCTTTAAAAGGTTGGTGATACTCCATTGTAATGTGTCGATATTGGAGCGATGAAGGCTCACTTGGCTGAGGCTAGGAGTTTGGTCAGATTGGCCAGATTTGATTAAAGAAATAATAGATCTATTAGCTATTTTTTTCTAGTATAGGTTTTCCAGGATAAAATCTTTTGTGCTTTATGTGTTGCTGGTTTAATTTTAATCTCTCTTGTCTTTTATTTCCTTTCATGTTGTATCAGAGCAAGGAAAACCTAGAATCTCTGATGAGAGTGGATTGATGATGAATAAATATGGAGTTCCCTGTGACACAACTATCAGAGTACAGAGCTAGGTTTTCAACAGAAGAGAACACACAAGGAACAATGCATGGACGGTCCACTTGGAAGACTATTCTGTGAAAATATGAGCAATTAGAGAAGGTTAAAGTCAATAAAGGATATAATGATGGTTGTGGTGGTGGTGGCAAAGGAAAATCCCTAGATCATTAGCTTGCATGATGGCATCGGTCTTGGAGATGATAGCGTTGGTATTTTCCTAAGAGGCATGGAAGTGTCTGGATGATGATTCAGAATGACCTGGTGCATAGTTGGGGTTTGGATTTTATTTTCACTGATGTGGGGGTGACACAACGATTAGTAATGGAAAGGACAAAGGATGGAAACACAAGTGTCGAGACAACAAGAATGAAAAAAAATTATTATGGAGTTGAAAATATTTATTGCATGTAAATTGGAATGTGACTGTAAGACTTGGTTAGACGTGCGTACCCTTGGTAACTTACCAGTAAATTCTATACGTAGACCTAGATGATAGGGGGGAGTATGTGAGATTCCTGAATATGTTGGTTATAAACTTTTAGGGGTAGAGCTTGGTGGTGAGCAGTGTAGAGTCACTTGGCCAGTTTGGCTAGACTTGGTCATGGGAAAACCTAAGTCAAGTTTAAAGAGGGGAATGTTAGGTTAAGTCAAAGTTGTTAGGTCAACAATGGTGGTTTTGGGCACATGGTTTTGGTGACTCGTGGTTTTAGATCCCATGGATTGCATGTTATGAAATCCTTTAGGAGGTTGGTGATACTACATTATAATGTATTGAGAGTTGAGTAGTGAAGGCTCACTTGAACGGGGCCAGGAGGTTGGTTGGCTTAGTCGTATTTGGTCAAGGAACTAATAGATATATTAGTTGGTGTTTTTCGATATGGGTTTTCCAAGATAAAATACCATGTATTTTATGTGTTATTTCCTTTCACCATCAGGTAATTTAATCTCTCTCGTGTTTTATTTCCTTTCACCATGTTCCCAACAAGTGTTCCCAAGGTGCCCAAGTGCGCTCGACAAGGGTTGATCCGAAAAGATATTTAAAATGACAATGGTCGAGGTGTTTTTCATGAGTTATTTTACCATTTAGAAAATTAATGAAAGAGGAAGAATTATAAATTAAACATGGAAGCCATTAAACATATACATATATGGAAATAAGCATGAATAAACAACAAACCATAACAAGAGAAGTTGATAACGGAGTTTGGCAATCTCGCCTTTGTCTCAGTGGGGGAGGCTTCTTTATTAATTCTTCAATGATATAAAATTACATCAAAAGTACATAAAATAGATCTATGAATAGATCAACTATGTTCTGCTTTGTTTCAGAAACCCAATACAACAGACGACACTGAAAAATGTTGAGTGTGGCTCCCAGAATAAGCCTCCAAAGTTTCGCTAGTTCATTGCCTTCTCTGCATAAAAGTTTGTGTTCTGCATATTAAAGCATCAATCTACCCCCTAGTCGAATGGTAAATATTTTGGTTAAAAATAAATAGGTTGAGTGGTCAAATCTCAACCACCCTCGACTCTTAGCATAAAATCTGCATAAATTATGGTATGAATCTTTTTTTAATATGGTTAAAAATAACCCTTATCCAAAGTTCGACCCACTTTTTCACATGAATCGAATCTCTCACTTTATGGGATTTGACCCACTTAGCATAACATAACCATATGGTTTATTTAAACCATATAATTACATCCAAAACGCTTTTATAATTCATTTCCTTGGGAATTGAAATATGGTTAAAATGTTCCTTGGGATTTGATGATTTTATTAAGGGATAAAATATATGGTTTGGCATAAATTAGGGAATTCATGCCTTTTCAATGAGTTACCACTAACCATATAATCTCCACTTTATAATATATTTGTGGCTTATCTCATGGCATTAATTTCTTAGAATAAATTTGTTTTGATTTTTTTTAAATCCCTTTAATATGGTTTAAAAACCCTTTAATATAATGTGGCATGAAACTTTGAGTTAGCACATTTTTATGCCACAAAATATTAAATTGATAATAAATATAACATTGCCACATCACATTAATACAATCACATGTCCAGTCACCATCCACTAGCACATGTACTCTAATACTGCCACGTCATCCTTTGATCAGTTTGATTTTTTTTCCTGTTTATGGTTAGCTTCTGAATGCGATAAATTTCGCATACGATGTCGGATTTACAATCCGTTTGTGCTGTCGGAAAAATTGCAACGAGCACTGCGAGATCATGTCATTTTCTTGAGTATTCAAAAATTTTGATTTTTGAGCCTTTCTGGATCCATTGTGGATCATTCGTCCCCACTAAAGACCTTTTGGTCCTCCAAAAGGATTCTAACCAATCATCAAGTGCGGGATAGGCCATCTCACTTTTTCTCTGTCTTTAAAATATGTCATGTGCCCCTGTCTCATCAAGATCAACTGCAAAAAAACCATGATAACTGATAGCATATTGTTATCCATTTGTACTCTATCACATTTTACTAAAGCCACTAGCATCCATGTTGACAACATTACTAATGATAACATCATAAATATCACTGCAAATGAGCTGATATGTTTGGAAAATTTTCACGACATTATCTTATCTTGAAGCAAAGTGTGATTGATCTTCCATTCTACAATCATCTCATGTTCTTGCTTAAGATCAATTACTTGATTTGAAACAATTATAGGTGTGTTGCTTGCATGAACCGCCTTTCTTAATTGTTTCATTGTTTGAAGAGATTGATTTGCTTTTAAATGATGAGCATGTACCGCATATTCTTGACCTGCTTTGATTAAGTGATATTGATTTTGTTCCCTGTAGAAGATTTTTTTGCGATCATACAAGTAAGGACTACCTAAGACCATTCCACATTCATTGAGTGGCACCACATCACATGTTACCTCGTCCACAAACTTAGATGAAATTGGAAACTTTCATGTGCATTTCTTTGTTATGTGCAATTTATTATCGTTGTTTATCCATTTAAGTGAGTAAGGCTTATGATGCATCTGAGTGTTTAATCCCAATTGTTTAACCAATTCCTCTGAAATTAAGTTAGATTGAGATCCACTATCTATCAATGTGTCGACCTTAGTATGCCTCATAATGACCCTTAGGTGAAACAATTTACTTCTAGAATCAAATCCATCACCAATTTTACCTGTCAAACCAACCAATGAGACTTTAGATTCATCACCTGAATCCGATCCCAAGTCTCTTGGTCGTGTTGTTGCTACAATTGTTTGCCTTCGTTTCCTTTCTTTGAACCACTTCGGTCTCTTCTCGGAATGAAATTTCCATCAATGGTCCTCATCATGCCCTTCTTTCTTTCAATGCTTGCAAGAGGGATTCTCTTCCTTTCTTGCCACTGAATTTGCCTTCTTTCCATTCCACTTCCTTTTGTCCTCTTTCCTTGAAGATGATTCCCCTGATAAACCAACCCTTGTTTTTACTGATTCAATGTATGTCGCTTGAACAGAAACCTCATCAAGATTAGTATCTCCAAACATGAATACAATGTTACGAATATGTGCAGGTAAACCTCCTATATACTTCATAAGAGTTTCTTGGGTATGTAAAGGAATATCTAACATCAATGCCATTTTATGAAATCCATCTGTGTATTCTTTCATTGTTTGTCCTTTTCTTAGTTTGAGATCTTTCCATTCAATTAAATCCTTCTCTTTATAACCCAAAGGATAGAATTGTTTTCTAAGTGCAGAAACAAAAAAATTCCATGATGGAAATACATTACCCAATTGTTGCGTGCCATTTTTCAACTTGCTTTGCTACCATATGAGTGTTGTGCCTGCAAGTCTAAGTGATGCCAACTTGATTTGAGTTGCCTCATCCTTGATTTGTTTCACACTGAAACAAGCATCCATCTGTCTGACCCAATTATCAAGTCTCTCTACATTGACTTCACCATCATACATAGGTAATTCAAATTTCACATCAATTTTTAGTAAAGGCATTACATGTTTATGTTTATGGACATGCTTTCTTGCAGTGGATTTAGAACTTGAACTTGAAGAAGAAGAAGAAGGAGATGAAGGAGGAATTTGAGGAGGATCCTCTCCTTCTTCATCTTTGACCTTTGAAGATTCACCTAGATTCGGCCTCTTCCATTCCAAGTAATCCTCATACAAAACCTTCATCATCTCCAACATGGCGAAGAAAGTTTTTCTAAACTCTTTCTCATCATGAGAAATTCCCTCTTCCAATGTCATCTTCTCACTTTGAGAATTTCTCTTTCTCAATCCAATCAATGGATTCTCTTCAACAAGATTTCCTTCACCATGATTCAACTTTTCCCTGGTAATCATGCAAACTCAAAATCCAAACGTCAACTAGCTCTGATACCACTTGATCCGAAAATATCTTTTAAATGACAATGGTTGAGTTATTTTGCATGAGTTATTTTACCATTTAGGAAATTAATGAAAGAGGAAGAATTATAAATGAAACATGGCAGCCATTAAACATATACAGATCTGGAAATAAGCATGAATAAACAACAAACCATAACAAGAGAAGTTGATAACGGAGTTCGGCAATCTCGCCTACGTCTTCGGGCCTTTGTCTCAGTGGGGGAGGCTTCTTTATTAATTCTTCAGTGCTATAAAAGTACATCAAAAGTACATACACTAAATCTCTGACTGGCTAAACTATGTTCTGCTCTGCCTCAAAAACCCAATACAACAGACGACACTGAAAAATGTTGAGTGTAGCTCCCAGAATAAGTCTCCAAAGTTTTGCTAGTTTGTTGGCTTCTTTGCATAAAAGTTTGTATTCTGCATATTCAAGCATCAATCTGCCCCCTAGTCGAATGGTAAACCTTTTGGTTAAAAATAAAGAGGTCGAGTGGTCAAATCTCAACCACCCTCGACTCTTGGCATAAAATATGGTATGAATCTTTTTTAATATGGTTTAAAATAACCCTTATCCAAAGTTTGAGCCACTTTTTCACATGATTCGAATCTCTCACTTTATGGGATTTGACCCACTTGGCATAATATAACCATATATGGTTTATTTAAACCATATAATTACATCCAAAACACTTTTATAATTCATTTCCTTGAGAATTAAAATATGGTTAAAATATATCATATTACAATTTAATATGATATATCATATTACATTGTAATATGATATATCATATTACAATTTAATATGATATATCATATTACATTGTAATATGATATATCATATTACAAATAAACCATATAATTGCATCCAAAACACTTTTATAATTCATTTCCTTGGGAATTGAAATATGGTTAAAATATTCCTTGGGATTCGATGCTTTTATTAAGGGATAAAATATATGGTTTGGCATAAAGTAGGGGATTCATGCCCTTTTTAATGGGTTACCACTAACCATATAATCTCCACTTTATAATATATTCTTGGCTTATCTCATGGCATTAATTTCTTAGAATAAAGTTGTTTTGATTTTTTTTAAATCCATATAATATGGTTTAAAAACCCTTTAATATAATGTGGCATGAAACTTTGAGTTAGCACATTTTATGCCACAAAATATTAAATTCCTAATAAATATAACATTGCCACATCACATTAATACAATCACATGTCCAGTCACCATTCACTGGTACATGTACTCTAATATTGCCACGTCATCGTTTGACTAGTTTGACTTTTTTTTTCCTGTTTATGCAAAACTTCTGAATGCGATAACTTTTGCATACGATGTCGAATTTACAATCCATTTGCACCACTGGAAAACTTGCGACAAGCACTGCACGATCATGTCATTTTCTTGAGCATTCAAAAATTTTGATTTTTGATCCTTTCTGGATCCATTTTGGATCAAGGGTGCACCCAATAATTGCATCCAATGGATGTGTGCCCGATAAATTTTATCACAACAAATACGCTCCCAAAAAGTGTGTCCCATTATTATGCTCAATGGATGTTTGTGCTTGAAGGAATTTCTCTCATTTTTTCAACCCCCAAGTGTGGAGCACCCAACTCCTTGGATCCACATGTAGCCCAAGAACCCAAGTCTATGCCAATATTTCCCATCATGAATCATACTTCCAGATCAGACAATGTCATCTTCCATAACCCCCACTTTACCTTCCCTCACCAAGTTCCCTTCCAATCTTCTCTTAGTTCATCCTACTAATGTGAGCTACCAAGGTTTGCGATGTACCAAATCTGAGAAAGGGTGCTTGACATATCCATGGTGCACCTTATCATTGTGAAAGGGTGCCCAAAACTGGATATTCTAGCCATCAACCTTATGTCATGTCCATCTATGCGGGTCAATGACCATCAAGGTGATCATGCGATGGAGGTGTTTGAAGCCATTCAAGGTTAGGGCCTTACACCAAGAGATTGAGGAAGAAGAGGTTCATCAATTTTTCAATCTTTCATTTGGATTTTCATGGGTTCTACAATCTCTAGTTAGCAACTTCAAGTAGAGAATAACAATGAGAGGGGAACCATGTTGTGAAAGGAAGAGGAGAGAAACAATCAATTTCTTCATGCATTCTTTACTGGTCCTTTATATCTTAGTGAGTTACCATGCATGGAGAAGATCGTGATAACTCATAAAGAAGAGCGAGCAAAAAAAATCAAACTCATGCAAAGTTTGATTTTTGGAGCCATTGATTGTGGTTTAGTGAGAATAAAAGATAAATTGAGAAGTAGTCCACCATTGCATTTTGACACTAAGAAGCCTACCTTCCTTGGAGAGAATGAGATCTAGTTTCTAAGCCCTATATGAAAATAAACTTTACCAAACATGAATCTATTTCCAAATTCTAGGCTGCAAAGAATGGTGGAAAACAAAGTTTTTTCCACAATATCTAATCACCGAAGAACTAAAGTGGTGAGTCCTCTCCAAGAAGAAGCAAGAGAAGGAATTTGCTTATTGCTTGGTTATAATCCAAAGAGAACAAGAATCTCATTTGTACATGAGCGTTTACCTAGTTGTGTGTCAAAAGTAGATTAAAGATGGTACTTTTTCCTTTAGCCTTGAACCATTGGCATAGGAATAACAAAGCTCTAGTTAAGCTTGATTTGTAATCCATTGTTTTTTGAGATTCTCTAGAGCCAATAAATCCTTCCTCTTGATGTTGGTTTTCCCATATGGGTCTATAAGTTAAATCCTATGTGTTTTATGGTGTGTGACTGTATGAGTTTGTTGCTTTGTATTCCTTGTTTTAATATATAGTAAAATCTAAAGTTGGTAGTAGTACAATAATAAAACAATTACACAACAATCCTGTTGATATTACACATAAGTAATTTATCAAAAATAGATAACAATAAGGTTAAATAAACCAACACAATAAAGAACGTTTAATTCCACATTTAAAAATTAATATCATTCACACTAGTGAAACAAGATTTTACATAAGCTAAGCAATTATGGATCATATTGATATTAGATTAATGTATCCTTGGCCGGTATATGTTGAAAAAAATCAATGATATGTAAGAATTTTAGAAGAGAAACATTGGAAGAATTGAAAACCATCAATGAGTAGGTTGAGGAAGAGAATTAGTCACTGAGGGAGAAGTTACAACTTACGAGATAGAATATTGGTGAATTGCATTTTGAGCTCCAGACCTCAGAATATTTTATTGCATCTATGAGAGAACATTTGGTAAGACACTAAGGCTCCATTACCAATTCCTTGGTGAGATGGAATTTGTGAAATGTTAATCTTATGCAATTGGGAGAGAAGGTGAATCAGTTGGATAGTCACTAAGAGGAATATAGGTGTACTTAGATGATGGCATAGTTGCAACAAGAATTGGTAACCAAGAGAAAATTTTGTCAAAACTTCAAGTAGAATCCCAAGTGATGAAGGAAGAGGAAAACCGTCCACTTCTACAATAGATGCTTGCACCATTACTAAGGAAAATGTGATAGGCATATCCTCCAAAGAACCTTCTCATTTTGATTTAGCAGAAGAGTCTTTTGGTATCTTTGAATTTCATACCAAAGGCATAGGCTCTAAGTTTATGAAGTAGATGGCTATGATGGCCAAGGGCCTGGGAATCAAAACCAAGATATTAAAGATATTATTGTAGTGGAACCTAGGTTGAAGCATGAAGACTTAGGGTTTGGTGGTAAAAAGGAAATGGATGAATGCTCTAATGTTGTAAAAGATTGTGAGCATGTTGATGCAAAATAATTCAAACCATCTCTAAAAAAATTGTTTCTAAGAGAAGCTAAGACCACCAAGATCACCTTTGTCAAGGAAAAGGAGATTGAAGAAATGGAAACCTCAAGTGAACAAAATACAACCATAAATGGAGTAGGAAACAATCCATTGCTCCAACAATATTGTGAAAGCTTGATGAAGGGCAGCAAGGAGATGATCCTAGCATATAACATTGCACTAGCACTTGTTAGATCAAGAAAGAAACTTGAAAGAAAAATAACAAACCAAAGAGGTATGTACGAGGAAAATCATATTCTTCTTCTTTTTTATAAGAATAAAGGCCATGAGGCTATGGATTGTTGGTATTCTAATGCATGCTCTTTTGTGGACTAAGATTCCATCATATGGTTTCATGTTGGATGGAACAAGCCTTATACAAAAGGTCAGAGTGTTTCAAGAAGAAGAAGAATCCTCATATAACTTCCTCA
>SNQJ01S0189501.1:6219-16733 GCA_010110895.2 Picea sitchensis | reverse complement strand
AAAAAAAAAAAAAATATGGGTCCCAACAACAAGGCTTGATGAGGTACCCATGTACAAACTCTCGTAATTGGAGAAAGGGAGAAAAGGCCGTAGGAAAAAGCTCTTTTCCAAAAGAGAGAAAAACACTAGTGTTGAAAATGGCGTTGGAGCTGAAATTGAAGAAGATCCCACAAAGATGCATTGAAAAACAAGAACATGAGGCCTTCAGAGGTTGGAAGCTCCAATCAAGAAGTATGACCTAAAATCTGAATAAGAGAGCCAAGTAAACTCAAAGAACATGGTTGAATTATGAAGCGGGAGAGGATTGGTTGTAGAGGCACGAGAATGACAAACACTAACACCCATCACATAAATGCTTCAGAAAAATAGGTGCCGGTGAGGAACCATAACAAAGGCTTCGAACATAAGAAAACACCATCAACCATCAAAATAGCAATGAGGCCTATGGAGGATAAAGGCTCTTAATAGGAAGTATGGCCAAAACTCTAAAGAGGGCGAGTTAATCCCACATTATCAACGCCATCAAATATCCATGTAGAAATATAAATTTCAAACCTCTGAAGCAAAGAGACTGATCCTTTGAAATGAGTCCTGACATAGAAAGTTGGATGGCATACTCATGTACAGTCGACAAAAACATTATAAAATGAGTGTGCTTATGGATGCCAATCCATCTCAGCGGAGTGCATGGGTCACTAGCCATTGCAGTTGTTGAGTGAAAAAAAGGAATGGTGCTTGATACGAGGTTCACTCTTAAAATAGTTGATGTCGAACAAAACCAGTGAAGCATGAAGAATCACCCGAGGAAGCATTGCACAACATCCCCCACAATGTTGAACTAAGTAGAAAAGACGATGACAATTAATGTTACAATTGATGACTAAAGTATGGAGTACGAGCTAAATGAGACAAATGCAAAACAACCTAAGCAAGAAACACTCCAAAGTGGTGATACATGGAAACAAATGCCTGATTAGACTCCTCCTTCGAATCAAGGCAAGAAAGCACTCAATAGATCCAAGTGGAGCTCAATCTCAAAGACAGATCTCACAAATGCTTCTTCGCCAAACCCAAACAAAAGGAGGTCGACAAAGACACTCAATTCTTATGCCCAAGAAGCATGAAGTCTTCTTGTTTAGCATTGGATAGCAAACAAAACAAAATTGACATTGGAAAAATAGAAGAAGCAAGCACCAAGCAACTCCAGTAGGTCACATAAGGCACTCTCGTAAAGCACTGAGCTAGAGGATGGGAGGAATGGGCGAGAGCTAGGCCATTCATTTTCCCAACTCTGAGCTGAAGCTACCTCGCAGCGATCAAAATCAAACCTATGATAGTATCCATGGCCCCCTCCGCCATGACGGACACACTCATTTTGTAACAGTTAATTATTTTAGCTTTTGACCTTGCATGACAAATGCGTGATTTCTCAATGAAAGTCACGGGGATCCCTAGTCAATGGTGTCAGATCGCTTCAAGCAGCATGTTTATACTACTGCCTGTCACATATACCAACATTCTAGAGCCGAATTCTCCATCTGTCCTTTAGGGTTTAACAACAATTCATTTAAACACTAAATTTAGTCAATGGTGTCAGATCGCTTCCCTGCATTGTCACAAATACCAACATTCTGGAGCCGAATTCTCCCTCAGTCGGGCCAGTCTGTCCTTTAGGGTTTAACAACAATTTATTTAAATACTAAATTTAGTCAATGGTGTCAGATTGCTTCCCTGCACTGTCACATACCAACATTCTCGAGCCAATTTCTCCCCTTGTCCTTTAGGGTTTAACAACAATTCTTTTAAACACTAAATTTAGTGAATGGTGTCAGATCGCTTCCCTGCACTGTCACATATACCAACATGCTGGAGTCGAATATATTCTTAACTATATTTAATGTAAATTTGGAAGTGTTAGAACCTTTTGCTAATCTTGTGGGAAATAAGTGCCCTTTCCAAAGACTATTGGGGATTAGGTATTACTAATATCAAATTGTAACCTTGGAGCAATGTTATTTGCTAAGTGGATTGTTGGTTACTTGTTTGGAGATGAGACTTGGAAATGTTTACTTTCCTATGATTTAGACTCATGTCAAGTTAGATTTACACAAGTTAAGGGGTGCCTTTATCATGAGTGATATTATTGTTTCAGCATATGATTTCAAAATTGTTGATTCCCTTATGATGAGTACAATATGGGAGGCTTGGAGGAGAGTTGTAACAGATCATAATTGGTATAATTGGTAGTGAGTTGGTTATAGGAGAGGATTGATTTAGAAGACCACTCCATTTGGATGAAATATTAGTTGTCTAATCTCTTACACTTCCCTCGGTGTCCCCAAGATTTCTCTAAGAGGATAGCAAAGAAATGGATTTTTTTATGGGAAATTTTTTGGGACGGAGTGTTAGAACTTAGAAGAGTTGGAAATATGTGTTAAGGGAACTTAGAAGAGTTGGAAAGATGTGTTAAGGGAGTTTGGTTGATTGTACTAATTAGTTTGCAATTGAAAGGTTAGGTGCTATTTCTAGAAGATGATATTTACAATATGAATTTTGCATACTCTAGGCCCTATTTGGAGAGATTGGTTTTGATAAATTCTTTACCTGGTACAACATAAAAACATAACTATAATAACAAACTTATTTCACAATGAATAGACAATATTTACTCTAGGAAATCTCAAAGTAGGAAAAGTCCACAAAAATGAAAGATTGCACCTTTCATCTTGGTATGGAGATTATAACATAGATTATAGAGCAATCCAAGCTTGATATGATGCTATGAGATACTATGATCTTATAAAATATTCTACAAATTCTTCTTTCTCTATGTTTTGTTAGTATCTCATAAACACTTACTCATAGAGTGGAACATCAATGGTGGTTGAAGAAAACAAACTTTTTTACCTCCTTCTGTTTGGATTTTGATATCTAGAAATAACATTATGTTTAGGGCTTCAAAAACCCCTTGGAATATCCATAATGATTCTTTAAGTAGTTGGTTAGTTCTCGTGCATTACAAGATCCACATGTGTAAATTATGGTGAGTTGACAAGAGTGCCACTTGGATCTGTTAGGAGTAATTACATTGTTACCTTGTCACTGATATAACTTTTGCATATAGACTTCGTGAAAAAATCAACTACCCTTAGAAAGATATCAACCTATAGAATTCAATGAGGACCACAAGGAAAAATATCCTTGAGGTATGAGACATCAAAATTCCACTTCTTTAACCTCTATTTGGAGGATTTTCAATTCTTGTCCATTAGTGTGATTTTTAGGATCTAACCCAACCCAACTATTCTAGGTCATGAATTTTATATTCTCAAATAATGACTATCAATAAATTCATATAGTAACTATGTAGATCCATTTTGTATCATTGTTCCCCAGTTTAGGAGGCTTTAGATCTCCAAAAGATTTAGTTTTGAAGCATATGAGGAGACAATTCCACAACCTTCTCCCTGGAGTATTATTTGGCCTTGGCTAGTAGTTGTCCCTTCAATACCATCTACCAAAGTTTTTATTTAATCCTCCTATTCATTTTCATCTTCGTCTGCATAACGATTTCCTTTGAAAATTGTACATGTGCATCTAGCCTCAAATATTCCATGGAAGGTAAGACTTGGCCCTATTCATCCTCATTGAGCTTGAATGGATTGTAGAGTTTCAAGGTCTCTACATTTACTACCGAATAAATGCACACACAAGGTATAAAACTAAGACTATAATCATTGTTGCCTAGATTCTCTAACACTTTAAAAGGTCCATATCTTAGGACCCTGGATTTTTTCCAAATCCTAGTAACATTTCCTTATTAAGGTGCAACCAAAATTGGTCTCCTACTTAGAAGGTTTTTCGACCTTGGGTTATTCATGCCTAGCCTTACATTTTTCTTATTTTGTCTTTAGTTTCTATTGGCCCTATAAGTATATTTTCTCAACCCTATTTATCAAGTTGATGACTTTGTTTTGGGTTGTTCATATACAATATCCAATAATAATGGTGGAAAATATCCAAAGCATATTTAAAAAGGGGACTTACGAGTGGAAACTTGTGGACATAGATGTTATAGGAACATTGTATGTAAATGAAAATTTCACTTAGGTCCTGGATCATTTAGATCACAACTTCTAAAAATATGAACCAACGACCTATTCATTACCTTTTTTTTCCCATCTGTCTGTGGACAGAAGGCATTGTATCTCTTCTATTTAGTATCCAAATTCTACCACAATGAAGTCTAAAATATACAAAAAAGACCAGTATCTCTATTATAAATTATGCTCCTTGGAACCCCAAACTGCACCCAATCCCTTTCAAAGAGCAAGCTTGCACCTATTCTCCTTTCTTAGTATTCTTAAAATCCATGAGAATACACATTTTACTAACTTTGTCTACAATTACCATGTATAGGTAGTCAGACCTTCAACCTGTCTTAGGTAAACCATGTGAATGATCTGAATGATATCAAATTGGTCTTCCTCCTTTCAATAACATTAAAGACATAGCATACCCACTATCATTAGCTTCTACTTCAAATGACTTATGCAAGTTAGGTAGTCCTAAGATAGAGGCTTGACTAATCAATTTATTCAATTCTTCAAATTATTTCTATTGATTTGTAACCCAATGGAAATTCTTACCAACGGTTGTTATAGAATGAAGTGGCATTGTTGTAGTTGAAAATGATGCTATCAACTTTATTTAACATTGGGTAGCTCCCATAATACTCCTAACTTTTGTAATAATGGTAGAAGTGGGGCATTTAAGAATGGAATATATCCTTGTAGGATCTATCTTCAATCTACCTCCATAAATCACATGCCCCAAACACAACAAGCACCACCCAACATAATCACACTTATTTATGTTTACTAGCATTGGATGTTTTCTTAAGGGTTGTTGCAGCATGAAGTGACACTGTCATAGTTGAAAATGATGCTATGGACTTAATTTAACATTAGAAAGCTCCCATAATAATCCTAACTTTTGTAATTTTAGTAGGAGTAGGACATTTAAGGATGAAATCTATATTTGTAGGATCTATCTTCAAAACTTGCTTCCATTAATCACATGCCCCAAACACATCAAGAACCACCTAGCAGAATCACACTTATTTATGTTTACTAGCATAGGATGTTTTCCTAATGCCTCTAACACCTACTGTTGGATTACTGAGAGGGGGGGGTCAATCGGTAATAGAGAAATCTAATCCTTTTTAACTATATAATCCAAGTGTTATATCAATGAAGCATTATCATCCAATAACTGCAGAGTAAATAAGCAATGAACAAATGAACATGTTAGCATTGAAAGTCACACTTTGACTGCTAAAGTGTAAGCTCAACACCCATCATAATGTAAAAGATAACTTTGGTTTTGAATAGGTGGATCAACAAGATGGAGAAATAAAGAGAGAGGGCAACAAACTGTAGATCAATAGGCTACACCAATGGGCAATGGAGTCACAAACATCCCACTCATCTAAGGCACAAAAGATGCTTAACAGAAAACAAGATTATATGCTGATAGGTGGAAGAAATGAAGAAGGAAAACATAAGATAGAATATTTAGTAAATATAGATCCTCTCAATTCAATTAATCAACAAATACTTGAATATAAACAATGACTGATGGAAAAAATACAATAGATCCTCTGCGGCTTAGGGATCCATAAATCATTGACAACCTTTGATCCTCAAATCTGCAATATATTCAAATAAGAAGAAATATAAAAGAAGAGTTACAATCTGAAATCATAGCTCTCATGAGTCTCCAATAGCAGTAATGCTTACAATCCTAAAATGCCCACAGGATTACAAATGAACACACACAAAAAACTGCCTATTCCTACTCTCTCTAGCCTCTCTTGGCTCATCCTCCCCTCTCCTTCAAGAGATATCTCCTTATTTAAATAGACAATAGCATCCTTATTAACTAAGGAGGTGGAATCCCATCTCCTCCATTGGATTCTAAGCCTTGGGGATAGGTGGAAACAGTCAAAGAGACAAAAATCCAACAAACTACTGATTTTCAGGAATTTGTTGAAAGTCATTAATAAATTGTTTCCACCTCATGCATGAGGCCTTTGTTGGAGATAAATCTTAGGTGCAGGTGTCCCTTGATATCTAACTGGTCCTTGAGAATCCATTCGAACTCTCCTTGACATGTGGCAACCTCCCAACAAGGAGAATATCAAAACCGTGACCACTACAGGAAATTAGTACGCAACACCTACTTCTATATCGAATATCTCTCAAACCAAAACACATTTTGAAAACCTAAGAGAGTTTTTTTTATTTGGAATGTTATGAACAAAAACCTCCTCCAGTTTTAAAAAATACATCCTCAAGTGCTCATAACCCAAGTTTTAAATTAGTGACTCAAAACTAGCAGAATAACTTTGCACAATTTATCCTCTGCCAGAATATTACACAGCGCCTGTAGGTAACGCCCGACTGTGTTTATGCATGCAATTCGGTAGCATAAATCCATGGGTGCTCTGATGCTTGAACTTGGATATTGGGAATAACTCAATATAATTTCAATTTTCCCCAAAACAAATAAAAATCCCATAACAATTGTATTCATTTGCCAAAATGAATGATGAAATGCAGATTATGTTCTCTGTGAAATATTAGGTAGCGCCACTTATGCAACGCTGAGGCATAAACCAATTTTGTGCTAACATAGGCTCCATGGGGGATAGATTCCTCCCTGTAAGGCTTTAAGAACTCCTGTAGTTTCAGTGCCTTATCCTTTGGGCTTGTGGAGTCATGCTCTCAACCTTTAACCTCTGCAATCTGCTTTGATCTGTGACCTTCAGCTGAAACTAAATGAAAATGAAAACTAAAAATGATGAAATGATGAAAACGATGCTTGTCCAACAAGCTTATTACACACACCTACTCTAATTATTGGGAAAATGAAGCTTTCAAGTTACATGAAACAATCAATGAAGCCATTTCATCATTTTTTCAACTATTTGAAGCTTTGAAATGTGCTTCCTTAAGCACCATAGATAATTCTTACTTGAAGGCACGTCAAAGAAACCTCTGGAAATACACTTTCCATTGAAGAAATCAATGAGCCTAGGCCCACTTTCTGCTTGCAAACAAGCTGCAAATGGATCCTGAAAAACATCATCAATACTTGCCCCTGCAACATTGCTTTGTGTAAAAAGGAAAAGTATTGCATTAGGTCCACTATTCTTGATTGTTGTATGGCTTGCTGATTCTTTGATTCATCCTCAATGCATATGGCCTTGGTCCACTCCTGGTCATGAGGTGTATTAGGAAAAAGGCTTAGTGATGCTTGTCTTTCTTTAATTTCAATCTTTCTCATCTGATCACATGGCATTTGATCTTGGATGCTTGATGAAGCTGAGCTTGTGTCTTCAAGAGGAATAAGGGGTTAATAGGGTAGTTGATCACAATTATAAGTGCTTGGGAAACTAAATTCTTCTATCTTATCCTCTAATTGTGAGGGATATTCATCATAGCTTGGCTTATGGTCCCAATTTCTCAGTTTTTCACCCTCTAAAATTAGATTATCATCTTTTTCTTTTTCTTTTAGCAACAAAAATATGACATGAGGGTTGAAACAAGCTATTGTTGCTTTGATGGGAAGGGTATTTCTCTGATATAAGGTCTTCAACAGGCTGTTCATGTAAATCATCTTCATAATTATCATACAAAGGTGAATCAATGACCATTTGACTATTAATGGCTAAGGGGATTAGTACAATAGTTGGGACAACTGGTTGTTCAGGGAAAACATCCTCATAGTCATCAAAACTTGGTAAATCATGGCACATTGGTTTATTAACAATAGGAGGCACTAATAAGCTATGAATTCGGTCATGACAAGCTGCAATACTATTCTCATGATGAAATAAATCTGAATCTAAGATGACCTCTTGACTGAAAGAATCGAGAAAAGGAGGAGATAAGGAAATGATGGATTGTCCATATTGATCTTTCTCTCGGGGACCTAGATTTTGACATGAATGATGCATTTGTTATTCAAATTTAGGAAAATCATTATGAAACTCATCATCTAAGTCCTGATCTCTATAATCATCCCCTTCATCATCACTACTAGAGGAATCACTTGTCGAATCTTGAATATATGATGCATACCCCTCACAACAATTCTCAAAAAGTCTTTCAGTTGGATAAATTTTCTTGCAATGAGAATAAAAAACATCATGAAAGTCCTTCAAAGAGGAAATACTAGAAGCAGAGAGTGTTCTATACCATTTCCTCGCATCGCCTTCCAATGAATACATGAACATTTTCATCAATATATCTTCATGATGAATGTCAAGCTGCTGCATCAAAACATGAAATTCATGAACATGCTCAACAGGGCTATCATTCTCACCTTCATAAAATCTGGGCAACAGATCTTGCCATTCATCAATTTAAGGCACAGGATGTGGATAACCATCTATGGCTGAGAAATTGAGTGGGGCAAACCTCCTGGCCAGGATAGCCTTCATAGCCATTTGATTTGCCTCATCCCCAGTGGAGTCACCAATAGATTCTAAACAATGGAGTCGCCATGGTGAATGTGCAGTCTTGAAGGTGTCCAAATTCAATCACCATCTAAAGCTGGAGTTGTGCAGTGTCGTTCTTCCCAGAGAGATTTTCAATCTGCTCAAATCCTTCCCCGACAACGGTGCCAAAAATGTTAGCACTGAAAGTCACACTTTGACTGCTAAAGTGTAAGCTCAACACCCATCAGAATGTAAAAGATAACTTTGGTTTTGAATAGGTGGATCAACAAGATGAATAAATAAAGAGATAGGGAAACAAACTGCAGATCAGTAGGCTACACCAATGGGAAATGGAGTTACAAACATCCCACTCATCTAAGTCACAAAAGATGCTTAACAGAAAACAAGGTTATATGCTGATAGGTGGAAGAAGTGAAGAAGAAAAACATAAGATAGAATGCTCAGTAAATAGAGATCCTTTCAAATTCAATGAATCAACCAATACTTAAATATAAACAATGACTGGTGGGCAAAATACAACAGATCCTCTGTTGCTTAGGGATCCATAAATCATTGACAACCTTTGATCCTCAAATCTGCAATATATTCAAATAAGAAGAAATATAAAAGAAGAGTTACAATCTGAAATCACATCTCTCATGAGTCTCCAATAACAGTAATTCTTACAATCCTAAAATGCCCACGGGCTTACAAATGAACACACACAAAAAACTACCTATTCCTATTCTCTCTAGCCTATCTTGGCTCATCCCCCCCTCTCCTTCAAGAGATCTCTCCTTATTTAAATAGACAATATAATCAAAATGAACTAAGGAGGTCGAATCCCATCTCCTCCATTGGATTCTAAGCCTTGGAGATAGGTGGCAACAGTGAAAGAGACAAAAATCCAACAAACTGCTGATTTTCAGTAATTTGTTGGAAGTCATTAATAAATTGTTTCCACCTCATGCATGAGGCATTTGATGGAGCTAAATATTAGGTGGATGTGTCCCTTTATATCTAACTAATCCTTGAGAATCCATTCAAACTCTCCTTGACATGTGGCAACCTCCCAACAAGGCGAATATCAAAACCGTGACCGCTACAGGAAATTAGTACGCAACGCCTACTTCTATATCCAATATCTCTCAAAGAAAAACACATTTTGAAAATATGAGAGAGGTTTTTGTTATTTGGAATGTTATGAAAAAAAACCTCCTCCAGGTTTCAAAAATACATCCTCAACTACTCATAACCCAAGTTTTAAATTAGTGACTCAAAAATGGCAGAATAACTCTGCACAATTTATCCTCTACCAGAATATTACGCAGCGCCTGTAGGTAGTGCCCGAATGTGTTTCTTCATGCAATTCGGTAGCATAAATCCATGGGTGCTCTGATTCTTGAACTTAGATATTGGGAATAACTCAATATAATTTCAATTTTCCCCTAAACAAATAAAAATCCCATAACAATTGTATTCATTTGCCAAAATGAATGATGAAATGTAGATTATGTTCTTTGTGAAATATTAGGTAGCGCCACTTATGCAACGTTGAGGCATAAACCAATATTTTTCTAATAGAACAATCATACACATACACAATACACCAGGGTTTTACGTGGAAACCCAAATCAGGAGAAAACCACATAATGTTTTTTCTTATATGTCTTGAAGAATTACATTCATTGGAAGCACCAACTTCCTTTGTTTTCCAATTGCAACTGGAAGGAGGATCCAACCCCATTGTTTCTCAGGCTACAACCTGAGGGAAGCTCCAACTCCCCAATTCTCTGGCTACAACTAGAAGGAGGCTACAACCCCCTATGTTCTCTGACTACAATTGGAAGGTGGCTACAACCACCTGTCTTTGCCTCGTCCTGCCACCTTGAAGTAGAATTAGAATGATGGAACCAATGTCACACTATCACTGTGAGATATACTACTGTAAACCTGTACCAATAAATCTGAACCATGCATCAACCATGCATCAACCTGTACCTCAACC
>SNQJ01S0189500.1:0-17736 GCA_010110895.2 Picea sitchensis | reverse complement strand
GGTGGTTGATCCCTCTGATATAGAGGCATCTCCTATACCTCCTCCCCCTATGTGTCCCCTCTCACCAAAGTCTGGTCTCCCTATGAAGGAACCCCCCTCTTCTTACCCTATCCATCGTTCCCCTTGTATTTCCCCTCTCCCTTCCCCATTAACGACTAATCTTCCTGTGTTTTCCCCTTCCCCCTCTCCCTCCAGTGTTTCCCATGTTTTTCTAAGGGATCCTTTGGAGAAAATATCCCCTTCCCCAAGCTCCTTGGATGCTCCCACCCCACCGATAAAGGGTTATGCTATTTGGTCTAGAGGTCACTGAAAATATGTGTCTCCTTCTAAAGGATTCCTTTCTCTAGAACTGCCTTATTTGTCCCAAGTGGGAAGGAAAAATGATATCCTCAAATCTAAAGAGAAGCTTGCAATAGAGATTCAAAAAGGGAGACAAGTTCCAATAACCAATGCCCTTAGAGTAGGGAGCGCCCATCATCCCCCTGCAAAATGATCATCTTATCCTTCAATGAAAAATGGGTTGGGCCCCCCCAAAAAAGATATCCCTAAAGAGGATGATCAGTAGCCTTAATCCTGACAACATCCTAATCCAGGAGACAATGTGTTCGAGTGAAAAATCTCGGGGGAATTTTGAGTTGTGGTTCAAAAATTGGTCCTTCTATGAAGTTGATGCAAAAGGGATGTATGGAGGAGGAAGTGAATTTTTATTTTCAATACTTAACATTTACGAACCCTAAATTGATAGGGTTCCCTTCTAGGAAGACTTGAAATATGCAGGTGTGTTCAGATATCCCCTAACAGTGGTAGGAGGAAATCTTAATTTCATTCTCTCTCCAAGGGAAGTGTAGGGGGAGTCCTCCAAGGAGGATCGACAAAGAGGGTTTGTTCTTTCCCTCCTAGAGAACCTCCACCTAGTACATATGGAACCAACTAAAATTACACCTACTTGGAGAAATTGCAAAATAGGAAATGAAGCGATTGCCAAAAGCCTCGATAGATTTTTAGTTTCCGAGTCTTTCTTGGAATCGAGCTTTCATTTTAAAGCACCAGTATGAGAAGGAGGTATAACCGACCATAGACATATCATTCTACAATGGAAATTAGGAGAGGATTCTCCCCCTACTCCTCTGAAGATTAGCTAGGTTTTGATGGAGGAGGAAGGTTTTAAAAGACTAGGCTACTATAACTGGATTAAGTTGTCCCCATCAAATCCTGACCCTTTGATGTTTCAGTTTGTAGAAAACCTTTCAAGGATTCAAAGAGCCACAAAAAATTGGTTTTCCACTTGGAAGACTTAGAGGTTAAGATCCATCATTGAAATTGAGGAAAATTTGTCAGCTCTGCTCTCAAAAATAGATGAAGGTCCTAATAGTCCATCCCAATTCAAGGATTTAAAGGATCTGGAGGCTTCCAGACATTATTGATTAGAAAAAGAAGAGAAGGAATGTAGACTCAAAAGTAGGGCAATTTGGTTAGAAGTTGGGGAAAATGATACAAACAATTTTCATCAGTTTGCAAATTTCAGAAGGAACATCAACACAATTTGGGAAATAAAAAATGAGGATGGAAAGATGAGTAGCTCATTCCTGGAGAAAGTAAAAGCGAGGGAAAGGTTCTTTGAGAATATTTTTGTTTCCATTGAAGTTTGTCCTATTCAATAAATCCTCGAAGTGGTCTCTAAATTCTATCATATATTCTCTCTCAAAATGAATCAAGAGTTTGAAGAAGAAGTAAAGGAGGCAAAATAATTGTTGCTCTCTCATCTATGAAAAATGGGAAGATCCCAGGTCCAGATGGAATTATAGTAGAATTATTCAAACATTTTTATGACCTGATCAAAGAAGACTTGTTGATGAAAATTAGGGAATCCCAGAGGGTAGGAAAGATTCATGGGTCTCTTAACTCTACCTTCCTTTGCCTTATCCCCCAAAAGAAAGAAGTGTTTGTCTTCATATGGGGATTTTTTCCCTGTTTCCTGTTGTAATGTCATCTACAATATGATAACTAAGATTATTGAGAGGAATTTAAAACTAATGTTGATTGAAGTTATAGGAGAGGAACAATTTGTATTCTTACAGAACAGATAAATCCATGATGCAGTAGCAATAGCACATGAGGTTCTCCACTCGATAACAAAAAAATAACCTTAAAATGACAATCATGAAACTGGACTTGTCGAAATCCTATGACAGAGTTAACTAGACCTTCTTGAGATCAGTTCTGATTCAATTAGGGTGTAATGTACCTATGTATGGGTGTTATTATTTTTCCCACTTTTGTAGCAATTATACAATTGTTTCTATGTGTTGACTTTCATCAAACACTTAGGATATAGGTGTTTTCTCACTGCTTGAAACCCCCAAACTCACTATTGTGGTATTTTTTTGGTTTCTAGAGTGTTTATGGTTGGTTTCATATGGTTTAAATATGCCAAATTAGCTCTTTTAATACAAAAATGATATACACAACAAGAATAGGAAACCTACAACACACACAACTAATATATTCAAGGAAACACAATAGAAATATGTTTATTTCATTCCCATCATATAAAAGAACCATAAATATATTAATATAAATCATAGGTATGCTTGAAATGATTCAGATAATAGTATTTACTTGCTGGTAGAATAGAATTGTCCAGATATTTTGTTTTATGGCATTGTTGTTGCTGCAAATGAAGTTGACCCATAACATAAGTCATCCTTTCTCTTTTAAATCTTGATTTGGGGAAAGACTAAATTGATCCCAACCAAATATGAACTCCCTCTTAAATAATAAGGACCTATGTACAAATAAACTCAAGCTTTTTGTCAATATCTACTAATTATGAATGTGACAAATCGACCCGCTAGTCCAGATATTCGCCTAGCTTTTCTGAGATGGCCAAGCAAGAAGAATCCATGAGCTTTCTTGAAGAAATCGGCTTCCATAGTTCAAAAGATCGACCCACTGAAGGAGAAACTCAACCCAAATAATGAAATAGACTCAACACTCAAGAAACTCGTCTCCTCAAACAAGCTCAACCACAACAATCCAAACTTAACCTCCAAAGTGAAGGAACTTGGTTCTCAATGAATAAATAATTCACAGCTTCAAGAGGGAACTTGATCTCTTGTAAAAAAACTTAGCCAACATTGAAATTCACCCCCTCTATGAAAATCCAACCACCTCAAACAAGAAAAATACCTTTATACACAAAAACCAGCTTCCAAATGATGGAAAACTTAGCCACATTGATGTACACTGAAGAAATGTGAGTGATCTCTTCCCAATGACCAACTAGGGTGGATAGTTGCAACACCTAAACTAATCTCCAAACTCTCTAGGTTTTTTCGTCCCAAGAGCCAAAGCCACAAAATCTCTCTCAATGTTATTTTAGAAATTAGAAAATGCACAATGAGAGTGGATGCCCCTCATGCCCCTTTTATTCTCTCATTGAACCTTGTGGCCATTTTAACCTTTTTAATAAGTTAAAGTGACTTATGAATTGCTTAGTCACTTAGGTGCCTTTTTAACTGTTTACTAAATGTCATATTTTTAAAATTAAATTAATTCCCACTTTGATGGCATTAAATAAATTATTAATTCTCTTTTTTCCTTCCACTGGCTATAGCCTACAGGAATTACTCAGGCTATTTTGTCAATCTCTTGGAGAAATCACTTGGAATGGGACATTACATTCATCCCTTCCTAAGATTTTTTGTCCTCAAGCAACTGCAAATTTGGATGTTGTAAGATCTTGTCACATTCCCATGTGGCATCCTCTGTTGGTAAATCTCACCATCTGACGAGGTACTCTCGGATCACCCTATTTCAAAAACTTCTCTCCAGGACCTCCAATATATCCTCAGGAGCCAACACTAGTTGTCCCTCCTCATCCAAGGGAGGAAACTTTTCCAAATTAGTGGTTTGTTGTCCCAACTCCTTTTTGAGGCATGAAACATGAAACACATTGTAAATTTTTCTTTCGTCCAACAACTCTATCTCATAAGCCACCTCACCAATTCTCTGAATCACCCTGTAGGCCCCATAAAAACATGGCTTAAGCTTCTCTGCACCACTTTTTTTCATTGAACATTTTATGTATGGTTGTATCCTCAAGAATACCAAGTCTCCCACTTCAAAAGTGTGCTCAACCTTGTGCTTGTCTACATAGATTTTCTGCTAGTTCTGGGCTATCTGTAGATTTTCCTTGAGAGATTTGAGTATGTCCTGGCTCTCCTGGATCCATTCCTTGGCTTTGGGAACCCTGCTATATCCAAATTCTAAGTCAACAAAATAAGGAGCATCATAACCATATAATGCTCAGAATGTTGTCATACTGATGGACATGTGATAAGCGGTGTTATAGCAGTGTTCCCCCAAATGAAAACACATCACCCATGCCTTCTACTAACCGGACACGTAGTTACGTAAACACCCTTAAATCAACTTGTTCACAATCTTTGTCTGTCCATCTCTTTGAAGGTGTTAAGTAGTGTTTGGAGTCAACTTTCTTCCATCCAGCCTAAACAACTCCTGCCAAAATGCACTAAGGAACATGTTGTCACTGTCACTAACAATATATCATGGCAACCCATGGAGTCAGAATACCTCTCTGAAGAACAAATACACTACCTTTGTTTCCTTGTATTTGTAGGATATGGAAAAGAAATGTGCAAATTTGATCAACCTATCGACCACCACATATATGAAGTCTCTACCATGTACCCTCGATAATCCTGTGATGAAGTCCATAGATATGCTTTCCCACTTCTACTTTGGGATGGAAAATGGATGTAGTAATCTTACAGGATGGGTTTGCTCTGAATTTTTATGCTGACAAGTCACACACTCTCACATGACTCAATACATCATCTTTGAGGCCCTTCCAAGTGAACCTCTCTCTAATCTTCCTGTAAGTTTTAAAATATCATGAATACCCTGTCAATGGTGTTTCATAATTTTCTCCTTCAGAGAAGATTTTGGGACAAAGTATATGCGATATTTATAGTAGATGATGTCATCCACCATATTATACTTGTCATATTGCACATTGTGATCCATCAACTCACAAGCAAATTGGTTCTTGGAATACTCCACCAAGAGATGATATTATCAATTGGCTGAAATCTCAGCAAGTGAAAATATCTTCGGCTTCCTAGAGAGAGCATACGAAACAACATTCTTCTTTCCTTTTGCATACACAATTTTGAAATCATATTCTTTCATTTTTCTAACCCACTTATGTTTCCTTTCATTCAAGTCCTTTTTCCCCAAGAAGTTCCTCAAGTTGTTGTGGTCTATCTTAACGACAAATTTTCCACCTTCCGAGTAATGTTTAAACTTCACCAAGGAATGCATGATGGCAAGCATTTCATTGTTGTAGATGAAGTAGAGTCTTTCCAACTCTGTGAGATTCCTTCACTCGTATGCTATGGATGGATCTATTGCATAAAAAATTCTCCTATCCCCTCACTCGATGCATCACACTCAAGCACAAAGGGATGAGTGAAGTCAGGAAGTGCTAAAATTGGGAAAGTGCTCATCAATTCCTTCATCTTGTCGAATTTCATATGAGCCTCCTCTGTCCATCTAAATTCCCCTTTATTTGTGAGGATTGTGAGTGGTGCAACCAACTATGAAAACATCTTCACAGACTGCCTATAGTAGCTACAAATCCCAAAGAAGACTTGTAGGTGTGTAATATTTTTGGGAGGTGGCCAATATAATATAGCATGTATCTTCTCCCTAAGAACTTGCACTCCCTATGCATTGACCATGTGTCCCAAGTATATGATCTCTTTCTTGAAAAACTCACACTTTGAATCTTTGGCATATAGTGATTGTTTCTCCATAATGTTTAGGATCTGATCCAAATGCATAAAATGTTCCTCCCATGTCTGGCTTTATATCAGAAGATCATAAAAGAATAACAATAAAAAAATCCTCAGCTGCTTCTTGAATATATGGTTTATGTAGGAGTGAAAGGTGGTTGGTGCATTGGTAAGCCCAAATGACATGACCAAAAAATCATAATGGCCATAATGACATTAGAAAGAAATTTTGGGAATATTTTTTTCTCTGACTCTAATATGATGGTATCCCAATCGAAGATCAATCACCGAAAAATATATTTCCTCATGTAGTGTTGGCACAGGGGAAGACCCAGGGTTCAACGCTTTGATAGCGCACCAACAAAACCCTAACTACCGACCCTTTCGGCAACACCTGCGAAGCAGATGAAGTCTCACTCAAGGTAGAGGCAGTGGGGGTTGTAGGACTTAGATGTCTACAACCAGGCTGAGACATAGATTTTTGATTAAAACACTTAACAGATCACTTAGCCCACAGTATGCATTAGATTATGATTCTCATTCACATCTCAGATCAAACCCTAAGTACAGAGCAATGCAGTAATAATGAGATCAAGCACTTCCAACCACTTAGAACATAGCATTAACTTAGATCTAGCATTCATTCACATCATTAGAGAACTAAGCATCCATACATCTATCTAACATATATAAATATCAATACACTAATAGATAAACAACATAAACAACATCAACAACATCGCACAAAGAACATCAACACAGGATATATGTGGTTCACCCCAGTGTGGGGATATGTCCACCAACTTCTTCTTATTATTATTTATTAGTCTGCAATCCTCTTACATTCATATTCTCTTGTGCACAAATCCACGGAGCCTAGACTCGCATTGGACAGGTGATTTGCGCACAATGCACTATATCCACCTTCCTCAAAATTAGGTCAAGGAACATAGCTAACTCCTTAATGGCACAAAGCCTTACATTATACATAGTCTGTCTGCACAAAGAACTTACAAAACACTTGCACTTAGCTCTACCAAGCTTAACATACTCTTTTCACAAAGCCACTAGTCGTGCACTAAGTTGATTCTAGTACTTCTTACATCGCCTAGCTACTTATTTATACATTTACAATAAGGCCTAATCATGGGTAAACCCATGGGATGACATCCCATACATGTTACATAAACCCTAAAACCCTTTTATCCGTCCACAAGTCCGCAAAACAAGCGAGATCCCATGATCTTTCCTCCGCCTAGGAACTCCATCTTCGACCATCTTGTCAAAGTCCCAAAAGTGGTCAAACATAACCAATGTTTCATCAAAACTTGGTCAAGGGCCAACAGGCCCCCAATAATCACCTGTGAATCGTCTCGATTCACTCAGGTCTACACACTTCGATCACTCAATTGATTACACTCTGAGGTGAGTGCCCTAATTCTTTCTACTGCGCTCTTGGCAATTTCTTCCCTTTGATCGCGCACTTCTTGCAGAGTGCTCGACACTACTTGAAGTTCTAAATCTGTTACTGTTTCTTGAAGCTGTTGAATGGCCTCAACAATCTTTCCCACTTGTATCTCGGTGGATTCTTCTTACTCCTGTGCCAAGACCGAAATAGAGCAAAGTGCTTTAGTCACTGTCGCTTTGATCGCAATCTACTCTGTGAGCAACTGGTCTTTTTCTTTCTGCATCTTCTCTTTGTCTACCTCAAACATCGCCCTAGTTTCATATTTCTTCTTCTGTGCAGCTCAAAGTTTCTCTAAGACCTCACCTTTTCTTGCCTCAGGGAATCTATAGCTTGCTCCTTTTCTTCATGGGCTCGCTAGAGTCGAGCCTCTATTGCATCTGCTAGCCTTCGTAATTGGGTGGGCTCATCCCCCAATTCTACAATATTGAACGAAGGAGGCACAGTAGGTACTACATGGCGTGAATAAATGGCTTGTTGTATGTCTCTGAGCTCTTTCTCTATTCTTTCATACAGTGTTTCTTGCTTCACCCCTTGTCTCTACAAGATATCCTCTGAAGCATCTTCCATAGTGCTAATGATGAGATTGAGATCGTCCATTGTGAGCACATTCTTCGACTGGGGTTTATTGGCTCGGGTCTTCTTTCTTGCTAAGGGTTTCTGTGGAGAAACCTTCCATTTTTTTGATGTCTCGGACTCTGTAAGGGGATCCTTCGGCGGTGTAAATTCTCCTTTTTCTTTTTTGTCTCCTTCTTCCCCTCCTTCTTATTGGTTCACTTCATCTCATCCTCCTCCTATGGGTGAATCAGCCCTACTTTCCTCCGATGCATTTTCCTCCTCATCACTTTCTATGCTCTGGACTTCCTCATTTTTCTTATTTTTCTTCTGTCCATCATGTTCGACCCGAGTAACCAGGGGACTTACGATGATGTCGAGGTCAGAGAGTTCTGCATATTCGACTAGTACAAGGAACTCTGCTAGCCATTCTTTGTTTATCTCCTCCATATCTTCATCATTCATCTTATAATAAGACTGCATCTCCCCCTTACTTTCATCCCTGTGTGCAGTGATGTAGATAAAGTGTCGATCTACACGAAACCTTGCTAATGGCTTGTATTGATGCAAAGTGTTGGGTGTCATTCATGGGAATGATTCAATAGCATGTTTTAGCTGTAGGTAGTGAGAATGGAACACCGCATTCGATTGCCACTACTTCACCATATCGTTCATGTACCACAAGGTGGAGAACCTTGCGGCCAACGACTCTGATGGCTCAACTTCCAGGAAGGTTGATCCTTCTGACATTTTCCAAGCGACAAATGCGATCAATATCAGTAGCCAACTGAAATGAAATTCATATCCCTAATCTTGCGCTTCGCGATAGTCCTTCTCCAACTCATTGACGAGGTAACTCGCCCAATTCATCTTCATTCCTTCTACACACTTTACTGTGAGGTCTACTATGAACCCTGTGGCTTACGTGGGTCTGTTCTTTCTAATGAGCTTTCCAGCTATCAACTGAAAAGCTACATGCACTGTGCCATCCTGGATAGAGGCTACCTTGTAGCCTCACTTCCCCTTCTCTACATCACCATAGTCCTCCTTGATGCACTATGCCAGGGAGCGATCTGAAGTCTTCCCTGGGTAGAATTGCTGAGGGTACGACCCCTTCATTCTCAATCCTGTAATGAGATGGATCAGCACCGAATCCACAGTCACGCTCCTATCAAGCCACGGATACCCTCCATGGTATCACTACAGGAGAAGTTTAACGCAAGCGTTAACCTCCTGATGTTGGTCGAAGTGGGGGATATTCATTACGTTTAGGATCATCGACTGCATGAGCTCCTTTATCCACTTCTAGGATACTATGCGCAACTTTTTCCCAGTCGTCTTCATCAAATATTGATGCGGTGCGAGCATCGTGTAGTTCTTTCGGTCGCCGAGGTTGAAGTCGTTGGTCTTTATAACTGGAATATGCCCTAACTGGGGTCCAACTGGGCATATCCCCTTCGGGAGGTATGCAATGATCAGTTTGTACTTGAAATCTCATGGGATTCTCTTGCGGTTAATCGCGCCAGCCAAAGTCGAGATGTATTCCGGAAAGACCAACGGGATCTACTTCACGTTAGCTAGATCATCGCGGTGTTTGTTTCATTTCTCAGTCGTGGTTCGGCTAGAACTATGTGCAATCAAAGGGGATTCTTGCAATCCTCCTATTGACGATGCTTGTATCCCTACAGGCATGACTCTCTGAGCCATGAGGTCTATCAGAATCTCCTCCATAGAATTTTCTAGCATGCTATGTTCTCCCAACATTCACACTTGTAATAAAATAAATCGTGTAGGCGAATGGACAAGAAAGGTAATCAAATGAATGGCAAGGTATAGAAAGCATGGCACAATCTGAAATGTATTCTCTGTTAGCTCAGATATCTCGGTTTGCAAAAAGTGGTCCCGGCGCAGCATCTGATGGGTTAAATAGGCAAGCGTCATAACAAATTCCTCCAATGGGAAGGAATGCATCCATCAATGCGCATCCATCTGTTATGGCACGGTCCCAATGGTCCAATGGTGGTATTTCCATCAATAACTGTGTTTCTATCCATTTTGGAGCGTCATTCTAACGGTCGGGGTCCCTCCAAAGGTCATATAGCTTCGTCATAGCGAAGTCTCATTCTGTGTGGTTTTGCAATTCTAGTGAGGTTCGAGTTCTTTGAGCCTGCTTCCTGCGAAGTCTTCTTTGGAATTTCCTATAGTTTTTCTAACTTTTATTTCTTCTTACTGAGCTTTCTTGCCTTCTTTCCTGTGATTTGAGTCTTTGGATTCCTCTTTCCGTTCATATTCTTATCTTCACTTAGCATAGTGACTTCACGTTGTTGATGTTTGTTCAAAGGGGTCAAAGGTAATACTTCTTCTCTTATTAACTCCAGGGTAGGTATTATTCTTTCTTGCATGAACAGGTTCTTGAAGCCTTCCTGAGTTCTTTCAACTTCAACAACTAATTCTTTGGCCCTCTGTTGCTTCGAATTCTCCTCTTGTTCTTCTATTATTCATGCTATTTTTCTGGTTATGAAGTCCCTTAGCTCTTTATTTTTCTATTTTGTAGCTTCCTCCTCCGCTTTCCTTCTGATCTAATCCTTCTCAATCCAATTCTTTCCTAACAAAAGTGTGAAAGGGGCGTTGTTCTCAACAAACTTAACAACTTCAAACTCTTATTCAATTGAGGTTTCCTGAGAAATCATAGGTATACTAGTAATTATTCCACATAGGGTTATCATATTTCCTTTAAACAAGCCTATCCTTCCCAATGAAGGTACCATAATAGGCTTTCCCAAAATTTCCCAAGTGCTTTCTGGCATAATATTCACATGTGTTTCTTCATCTAATACACAATCTATGTCGAAGTCTTCTATTCTTGTAACTATGCATTGTTTTTCTTTCAGGATCTCTGGTAAATTGATGTCCCTGTGATCATCCATTTTTGTTTTTAACTGTATTAACATAGTCTCTAATTCTTTTTCTATATGATTATCAGTCTCTTGACCTTCTTTGTAGTTTTCTTGTCTCATGTTCATCTTTTCAACTTTAGCAATCATCCTTGGGAAATCCTCAACCTCATGACCAATAGCTTTACAACAAAGACAAATAGGACCTATACCAAGGAATTACTTATCAAGATGTCTCGACCTTCTGCAATTATAACACAGTGTCAATCCTCTCTTTCTTTTAAATGATTCCCATCCTTTCCTGTACTATGCACTGGAATCATAGTGTTGGACCTGCAATCTGCAAAAATTATTTCTAGGTTTCTGCATCCACTTATTAGTCCAAAAATTCTTTCTATGCATAGGAACAACATATCTTTCTCTATTTCTATCAAATTTATTAAGATCAACTCTTTCTTCTAATTGTGCCCTAGTTTTCAAACTAGGACAAAATCTATCAAACATACCTAGATTCATACTTTCGAAGAAACAAATTCCACTTACCTTACCCTTACCAGAGAAAAAATCTTTAAGATCTTACCTCTTTTCTTCAGATCCAGTTTCTTTCTTAGTAGGGAGTTTTGCAAGTCAAGTAGAATATTGCGCACTTCAGCAATAGATCTATGCACAGAGATTTCTCTTTTCTTCAGTTCCTAGCAATCACAATTTTAGGTCCTGGCAACGGAACCATTTGTTGGCACAGGGGCAGACCCAGAGTTCAACGCTTCGACAACGCACCAACAAAACCCTAACTACCGACCCTTTCGGCAACACCTGCAAAGCAGATGAAGTCTCACCCGAGGTAGAGGCAGGGGGGGTTTTAGGACTCATATGTCTACAACCACTCTGGTTCACGGATCTATGATTACAACACTTAACAGAGCACTTATCCCACAATATGCATTAGATTATGATTCTCATTCACATCGTATATCAAACCCTAAGTAAAGAGCAACACAGTAATAATCAGATCAAGCACTTCCAATCACTTAGCACATAGCATTAATTCAGATCTAGCATTCATTCACATCATTAGAGAACTAAGCATCCGTACATCTATCTAACATATATAAAGATCAATACACTAATAGATAAACAACATAAACGACATCAACAACATTGCACAAAACACATCAACACAAGATATATGTGGTTCACCCCAGTGTGGGGCTACGTCCACCAACTTTTTCTTCTTCTTCTTTATTAGTCTGCAATCCTCTTACATTCATATGCTCATGTGCACAAAGCCACAAAGCCTAGCCTCGCACTCGACAAGTGATTTTCACACAGCGCACTAGATCCACCTTCCTAAAAATCATGTCAAGGCACAGAGCCAACTCCTTAATGGCACAAATCCTTACACAGTCTGTCTGCACAAAGCACTTACAAAACCCTTTCACTTAGCTTTGCCAGCCTTAACATACTCTTTGCACAAAGCCACTAGTCGTGCACTAAGCCAATTCTAGTACTTCTTGCATTGCCTAGCTACTTATTTATACATTTACAATAAGGCCTAATCATGGGTAAACCCATGAGCTGACATCCCATACCCGTTACATAAACCCTAAAACCCTTTTCTCATTCCATAAGCTCGCAAAACAAGCAAGATCCCGCGATCTTCGGTCCGCCTAGGCTGTCCATCTTCAACCAACCTGTTGAAGTCCCAAAACTGGTCAAACATGACCAATGTTTCCTTAAAACTTTGTCAAGGGCCAACATGTAGCTCATCCATAAGCTCATCGATCCTAGGTATAGGGTATTGTTCTTGATTTTATTTTTATTCAATGCTTTGTATTCAATGCACATCCACGTTGTGCCATCCTTCTTCTTTACTAACATTGCAAAAGAATTGAATGGACTAGAGCTCGGCCTGATATGCCCCATCTCCGACATCTCCTTAATGGCCTTTTCAATCTTGTCCTTGAATTTATTCAGATTTCTATATAGTGATCATAGGTTTGGTTCCCTCTTCCAATTCAATAGTGTACTATTCAAACCCTTTATTAGGTGATCTCCCTAGAGGTATCGTCCAAAAGACTCGGTCATGTATGCTCAATAGTGTATGTATGTTTATATGATACTAATGGTTGTTGTCTGAAGGTTTCTTAGTAGTGATCAAACACTTTGTTGCATAAGCTACATCCCCATGTCTGAAAATGCCCTCCATCTGTTTAGTTGAAATAATCCTTGCAGCATCATTTGACATGCCCCTCAAAGCTACCTTCCTACCACCTGCTTCTTTGAACTCCAACTCCATATCTTGGTATCCCACCAAGTGTTTTCCTATGGAAACAATCCATTGGATCCCCAATATGACATTGGTGTTTTTCAACTCCAGTACATAGAAATAATTAGTAACTATGTAGTTTCCCAATGCTAAACATAATTGTGGGATCTTCTGTGTGCAAGGCATAATGTGTCCACCAACTACTGCTACATCAAATCCCTCAAAATCCACCATAGGAATGCTCCTCTTAAATACCAAGTTTGAGTCGATGAAGTTGTGGGTTTCCACACCATCAATAATTACTATGACCCATTGAGCCTCTACTAACCCATAGATCCTGAAGGTGTGAACTATAGGGACACTCGATAGAGTGGCAATAGCTCCACTCTTGACCTTTTCATGTGGTTTCTCCCTAACTGGTCTATCATGCTCACTGTCTTGTACCTTCTAGGCTTCTTCCTCCTCCTCATTATCTGAGAGAAGTTATATATAGTGTGGCTTGCCCTTTCCCATACACTTGTGCCCAGGTTCCCAAGGGTCCTTACAGTTGAAGAAAAAATTATTTCTTCTCAACTCATTACAATTTGCCTTGTCCATTTTATCCTTACTTATTCCCTCTTTCTGAAAGGGTTTCTTATCCTTTCCTTTCTATGGAATGAAAGGTTTGGAGAATTTTTTGTCTTATGGGCATTCTCCATGTCCCATGTCCTGATAATGGCATCCTAAAGAGTTTAAGGTTTGAAGGATTTTACCCAACCACACAATGGCTCAAATAAACCATCCATGAAAAACATCACCAACCTCTGCTCATATATATCTATCACCATGACTACAAGTCTCTGAAACTTGGTGATGTAAGCATCTAGTGTCCCAACTTTCTTTAGTTGTGCCAACTCTCTAAAATGTATCTATGGATCCTTCCTGAAAAACCTCTTCATCAACTTCTATGTGAAGTCAAAGTGAGAGGTGATTTTGACATGTCCCAGAGTGACCAATCCATGGTACCACCACTCATGGGCCACTCCGTCCAAATGCAATGTAGCGAATTTAATTGCTTCTGCCTCCAACATGGTGTTAATATGGAAGTATGTATCCAACTTTTGAACCCATTCTCTAGTTGTGAATTTTCTCGAGCCATGAAAGGAGGGAGTGGTGAGTTTCCCAACCTTCCTCATGAGATCAATGTTTTGTTGACCTCTCTTGGCTTGTTCCTGTACTTGATACTATAGTATTCCTATAGTGACATGGCCACCTGAAAAATCCTCACCCATAGCCTAGTACTCCTTCCAATAATCATCAAAGGTCTCACCCTGGTGTTGTTGCCCTTGATTCCCTGCTTATTGGTTCCCTAAGAAATGAGGCATAAGAGGCACATGAATGATTCTACCCATAGTTCTAGTGCCCATATGTGAAAAAATATGATTGTTACTTCCCTCTGCATGGTTTCCATTGTTCCCATTAGAACCCCGTACACCATTATTTCCTGTATGGTGTCCATTAGTGCCTCCATTACCATTGTTACCCCCATGGTTCTAGTTTTCCTGGTTACTAGCAATTAAATGTGTCAAAAGTTTTTCCAACTGTTTATTCCTAATAACTAACCACTCTAGGATTTTGAAATCCTTGCTCTCATTCTCATCCCCCATGTCTCCTTCTTGTTCTGCCTCTGGTTGGTTTTCTTCTACTATTTCTTCTCGGTGAAATATTTTTTCTTCCCCTTGCTGCCTCCATCTTCTATAGGTGATGTACCCTTTTTCGTCTTCTTGATCCATGAATCACTAAACCCCCTTAGACTGGCAGGATTGAGGCTTTGATACCACTATAATGTACCTCTGTAATGTCATTATGCTTTTTCCCACTTCTGTAGCAATTATGTAATTTTTTCTATGTGTTGACTTTCGTCAAACACTTAGGCTGTAGGTGTTTTCTCATTGCTTAAAACCCCCAAACTCACTACTGTGGTATTTTTTGGTTTTTGGGTGTTTATGGTTGGTTTCATGTGTTTTAAATATGCCAAATTAACTCATTTAATACAACAAGGATGTACACAACAAGAAACCCACAACACACACACAACTGATATATTCAAGGAAAGACAACAAAAGTATGTTTATTTCAATCCTAACATATAAAATAACCATAAATATATTAAGATAACTCACAGGTATGCTTGAAATGCTTCAGATAATAGTATTTACTTGCTGGTAGAATAAATATGTCCAGAGATTTCCTTTTATGGCGTTGTTGTTGCTTCAAATGAAGTCGACCCACAAGAGAAATTGCCATTTCTCTTTCAGATCTTAATTTGGGGAAAGAGTAAATTGATCCCAACTAACTATAAACTCCCTCTTAAATAATAGTGATCTGTGTACAAACAAAATCAATCTCTTTTTCAATTTCTTCCTATGAAGGTGAGAACTCGACCCCCTAGTCCATATATTCACCCAACTTTCTTGAGATGGCCAAGCAAGAAGAATCCATGAACTTTCTTGAAGAACTTGACTTCCACAATTCAGAAGCTCGACCCACTAAAGGAGAAACTCGACCTAGATAAAGAAATAGATTCAACACTCAAGAAACTTGTATCCTCAAACAAGCTTGACCCCAACAATCCAAACTCAACCTCCAAGGTGATCAAACTCAATTCTTAATCAAGAAATAATGCCCAGCTTCAAGAGGGAACTCCATCTCTTGTTAACAAAACTTAGCCAACACTTAAATCCCTCCCCTCTATGCAAACCCAATCGCCTCAAACAAGAAAGCAACCTTTACACACAAAAACTAGTTTCCAAATGATGGAAAAATTAGCAACATTGATGCACATTGAAGAAATCTGAGGGATCTCTTCCCAATGACCAACTAGCATGGATAGTTGCACCACCGAAACTAATCTCCAAACTCTCTAAGGTTTTATGTCCCAAGAGCCAAACTCATAAAATCTCTCTCAATGCAATTTTAGAAATTAGTAAGTGAATAATGAGAGAGGGCACCCATCGTTCCCCTTTTATTCTCTCATTGACCCTTTTTTTCATTTTTACCCTTTTAATAAGTTAAAGTGACTTTATGAATTCCTTAGTCACTTCGACACCTTTTTAATCGTTTACTCAATGTCATCTTTTTAAAATTAAATTAATTTTCACTCTGATGATATTAAATAAATTATTAATTCCCTTTTTCTTTCCCATTGACTATAGCCTATGGGAATTATTTAGGTTATTTCGTCAATCTCCTGGAGAAAACACTTGGAAAGGGACGTTACATAGGGATAAATTTTAACACAATCAATTGGATTATGGGGTGCCTCCAAAAATATTTCTTCGCAGTACTAATAAATGGTGGACCTTCTTGGTTTTTGAAAAAGAAAAGAGGGCTTCGCCAAGGTTTCCCACTCTCACCTTTTTTTGTTATTGATTACAACTGAATCCCTTAGAAAAATGATAAAGGAGGCCAGAACAAACAAGGTTTTGAAAGGATTCAGGGTATCAGACTCGAAAATTGTATCTCACTTACTATTTGTTGATGATGTTTTATGTAGTGTGAATGGAACTCAAGGAGATATCCAGACCCTGAGGAAAATCCTTGTCCAGTATTTCCAAGCTACAGGTATGTCCATCAATCTGGAAATTCTTGCATAATCCTTAATAATTGTTCAGAAATTGATTCAAATGAAATCTATAACATAATCCCTGCACAAGGAAAAATCCTCGAATAAGGGTTTAAGTATTTAGGTTTTTACCTAAAACCTTATTGCTATATACGAAGTGATTGGGAATGTCTAATTAAAAAAGTGGAAGACAAAATTTTAATCTGAGTGAATAGATTCTTATCTAGAGGTGGAAGAATATTTATTCTCAAGGAAGTCCTGGAAAGTATACTGGTATATTGGAACTCCATTGTAGCCATCCCCAAGGAGGTTCTGAAAAAGATATGCAATATGAGTTTCCAATATCTTTGGGCATGTAATAAGTTATCAGGTAGAATCCACTTAGAAAAATGGTCCTCCATTACTCTACCGAAAGACTTTGGGGGTTGGGGATTAAAAGACATCTCCCCCTTTGCACGATCCCTAACAGGAAGAAACCTGTGGAGGCTTACAAAAGGAAATTTGATGTGGACATGGGTTATGAACTCAAATAATTCGCCAATCTAACTATCGAGGGATGGTTTTGAGTCCCCTTAAAATCCTCCAAAGGTTCAATTGTGTGGAAGGCACTGATTGATTCTTTCCCTTTGGTGGGAAAATGGATAGTTTGGAAGATAGGGAATGAACATAGCATCCATCTAGGGAAGGATCCCTGGTTGGGTGCTAGAAATGATTTCGGAATCTCTGATCCCGTTATGCAATTTCTTCGGAACCATAACATTGTCTCAATAAATGATTCTTGTATAGGCTTTCCACAACCTAGAGGACATTCAGGATGAAAAGATGCAGCTTCCCTTGGCCTCCTTGAATAATTAGACAAGGAATGGGAGAAATACATAGGACTATTATGAAAGAAATTTATTATTCTTGATGATGAAGTTGCAGACTCTTTGTGTTGGTCCAAAAATACAAAGAATGGAACCTTTACAACCAAGATGGGTTATAAAGCTTGGTAGGAAGAAAATTTTGAAGGCCCCAAAAATGGTGGTGGGGACCTCTTTTTAAATTCAAAATACCTCTTAGATGTAAAATCACCCTTTGTGTTGGCCTCAATAATAAACTATTAACATGGGACAATGGTATAAAAAGGGGCT
>SNQJ01S0189499.1:0-18219 GCA_010110895.2 Picea sitchensis | reverse complement strand
TTTTTTGTAATCATGTAATGAAAAGCATTTTATTAATACATATGTTTGATCAAATAACTAATATACAACTATCATTTGTCCCCCACAATTAATTCTAAGAGGTCCCTAACTAAGTGATGTTTTCCATATTTCCTTTGTGAGCCTATTTGATATTATAGGGCCCTTTGCATCAAGAATAATCCATAAAGCATCAAATTTAAGGGAAAATACATTATTTTTCACATGTGGGCCATATTAAGCGCTAATATAATCCCTAGTGTGCGAGGCTTATAATGGTTAAGGTTCATTATAAATGTCCCCTGTGATGATTTCAAACCCGATGCATGATGGCCCATGAATTCTAAAATTTTGCTTCATACTCTAAGACAATTCTTTTCATCCTCCAACCATGACTAGGGCCTTAAAACTCAACATTGGTGTGGAAAAACTCATAATGGTGCATATATCATATCCCTAGGATAAATGTTCCCTTTATAGTGCCTATGTGGGTTTGGGAAAATATCTAGGGCCCATGAGACATTAAATCATATTTTAGGACCTATATTGGTGTTCCTTCTCATGCCATGTCTAGGGTCCCTAATACCCTTTTATGGAGTGAAAAACATTATAACATCGCTATTATTATACCCATTTACCAAATATTCCCTTTATAGGGCATGTAGGGTTGTTTGGGATCCTATTCATGGCACATGAGCCCTAAAAACATCTTCCAGACCATATAATGTTTTTGTTCTTTCTTGAACAATCATGATGACACCTTTATTTTTTTACCTTGCAATAGTCAATTTTAACTCATGAAAACATCATGAAGTGGTTTATGGAACAAACAAAAGGGATCCTACATGAAGTTTATGGTTAAAAAATTGGCAATTGAGAATTTGGGAACATGCTCTCGCATGAAAATGTACATGTTATTCAAAATGTCCACACGATCCTTTTAAAATACCCTTAATGACTTTTGAACTACCATGCAGACTACTATGAAGTTTGTCAAATAAGAATTAAAAATAAGCATTCATGCACTTTAGAAATGTCCATGCATTAATAAAGGGAACACATTATTTTTAACTATATATATAAGAAATTTCCACCCCTAAAATGTATCAAGAGTAATTTAGTAATTTGTCTATAATATTTTATCCCAACATCCATTTTTGTATTATTTACATATTTGGAAAGATCTTTAAGAGATATACAACTTTTATGTTATTAAGTTTCTATGTTTCTTGATATATATTTTCTTGTTTTCAAAATAATATAAAAATAAATATTTTGATGGGAAAAAAATGTTTGCAATTTTCTCACAAATTCTTTTCCCAGCATCCATTTTTGTTGCTCTTTATATAATTGAAAAGATCTTGAAGTGATCTACAACTTTGTTGTTATACACTTTTGTTGTGTCTATATAAATGTTTTTTTGTTTTTTAAAAGAACAAAAAAATAATCTTTTGAAAAATAGGATAAACTTTTGAATGTTGTACTTTGTTATGCAGCCATTTTAAATTAAATGTCACATTTAATAATGGGATTATTCCCTTAAAAATGCTTCTCTATGAAACTTTTACTCCCTATTGAAATCTTGAACTTCCATATATTCCCTATAGAGGGAATATTTGGTCTTTGAGTAGGATACTAGTGCCATCATGGAGGTTTTGTGCACCGTATGGATCCCAAGCCCTTAACCATGGTCTAGTGAGGAAAACAAGGAGAGTATGCCCTATGTGAACCTTATAAGTATTATGGGCTAGGAACGAGGCCTTGAACCACCACTCAAGTGCTATAAATAGGATTTTGGGTCTCTTAGTGCGAGATGAGTGCTATTAGGAGTTTTTCACTCAAGGAATGATTTGGGGGACTTTATCATGGTATGGGTAGGATGTCAAAGGACTTGGGACCCTAAATGAAGCTCTTAGGAACTCTTAGGAGTTTTTTCACATGAGGGGTGGGTCTCAGAGAATTGACCATTTTAGGAGAAGGAAAACAAGGGAATTAGGTTCTAAATGAAGCTTCTATGGCTCATGGGCCATGAACAAGGCTAGAAAACCACCACATGACCTATATTAATGGGATATTTTGCCCCCAAGTGAAATATAGGTGTTATTATTGATTTTTCTAATTATGAATCTCCTCATAAGGAAATGTGAGTATTTTATTTCGTTAGTGAAGAAATTAATTAATTTGTTAAGGTTAAAGGAATACAAAATTAATTTAATTTTATATTAATATTTAAAAATATAAAAATGTTAAGAAAACTCAATAAACAAAATAAACAAAAGTCCATGTGTAGAAGTTATAGGGAGCTTAGTCCCCATATTTGATGTAATTATTGTAACATTCAACCAACCACTTTATAAAACAAATGTCAAATTAAGAAATACATTTACATTAGTTCCATTGAAAATCCAAAAATACAATTACTCAATCATATTTTTCTTACGCCCCAAGGGGACATCTAAAAGTAGACCCAATGCCAGGCATTTTTGACAAGCAATTGGTGTTCTACAAAAGTTATAGATTACTAACAACTTGTCACCAAGATACTAACTACGTATTCCATGCACAACAACAACAAATATGGATGCCTTCATTTTCATAAAGAATTCTTTTGCAATGGAGTGTTCCTCAAAGGAACAATTTGCACTAAATAATGAGGACCTGCAACTATTTATGAACCATGCAATGTTCCCATGAGTTTGTGGATGATCGTTGATATATAAAAAGTTTTTCATGTTAAAGTTTCCAAAAGAATAACCATTCATGCACAAACTATACATGGAAATGCTATGTTTGTATTTGACAATATTCAAGGAATTAAACCGACTATAAAGAGGACCACAAAATGGCATAAGTGCCACTGATTGTTTGGGAGGAAGGAATACATGTGAAAGGATAAACAACCTAAGATTTGAAACATATATTTTAGTCTTGGAAATCATATAACTATTACCACAAAAAGAGAATCCAGTTCCAACATCGGGCATAGACATGAATGACGGGAAAGCGCCATACAAATCTCGATTGTAACAGTTTTGGTGTTTACTTTGCAGATGGATAGGAAGAGGGAATTCATTGCTACCTTCTAACAATTGAATACACTTTGGTTGGACATTTTTTCTCTTAGCTCATACAACCTTTTTTTATCTCCTAGTAGTGATGTTTTGGGTAGTATTTATATCATACTTAGGCTCACTATAAGAACTCTCCACTGACTCAATAGAAGGATACAGGTTGGCCAATTTAGGATGAAATGTAGTTGATCTAACTTCCAAATTTTCAAAAAAGGATCATATGGAAGTGTTCCTATGTGTCTTTTCTATATCACCTATTGTATTATTGACTGCAATGGGAGGTATTATACCATCAACTTTGGGTACTCGATCATTAATATAATGAGACAATGTGATACGTAGAGAGTTATTATTCGACCCTTTACATTTTGAATAGCCACATACCATTAGCGGGTCATAAAAGAGATTCAATTAATGGTGTAATACTGTTGACCCAGAATGTAGGTTACTGGAAGATGGCATGTCACAATTGGTAGGGTAAAGCAGCTATCAATTTTCATTAAACATTTTCCTACAGTATCTTTCTCCTGATAAGGGATTGCGACATTTTTGCATTGTTGGAATATCTTTCTCATCAAAACTTGATCCCAATTTATGATCCTACAAAATTCAATGAAAAAGTATTCAAATGTGCATGCATAAATGAAATAAATCCAATCATATAAATGAATTATAAACAAAATCTAGTGTTGGTGTGCGGTTATAAGACCCTAGGTTCAGTTTGTTCAACCAACAAAACCCTTTAGATACCGGCCCTTTCGGCATCACTTGTATGAAAGTAAAGTCTCACCCGAGGCATCTATTGGGGCTGCATGCACCAATTTTATGTAGGGATGAGGGAATGTGAGGTTATCATCATATCCATTATTATTTATCCACCATGTGCGCAATATCTTTATTCACATCCTTTGATTAATTAAAAAACTCTATTGTAAAAAACCCTTATAACATAGTTGCAACATAAGTCACCCACTATATCATTAATTATTACTACACATCAATCATATAGTAAAAATATCTATACTAATCATGCATAAAGATAACATCCATGATAAATCACATCAACACAACACATTCATACACAATATTTAATGTGGTTCACCCAATCCTTGGGCTACGTCCACAATGACTGGATACTATATTAATATTCATGCAGTAATCATCTCAGGCTTGCACATTGCACTTACAATAGATATAGCATATCATACTATCTAGACCTGCCTAACTTCTCTACGGTGCAAGCCTCTATCCCTCTACAAAACCTCTCCAAAAACTCTAGTAAGGATTCTCACTCATACTCAACCTAATCTCTTACTCTCAACATCTTATTCTTCCCAAACCCATTACATATTTATACATAGAGTTAGGGCTCCGAACCCTAATTTTTTATCCCAAACCCCTAATATGTCCTAGTTGTTTCCTTCTTTTTTGTCAGTGTGCTTCTTTTCCTTCTTTTTTTCCAGCATGTTACTTTTGCATGCCTAATTGTTGTTCTTCCTGCTTTTCATGTGCTCTGACTTTTGTTTTGACTCTACAAATTGCTCCCTTTTCTACTTTTGCATGTGCTCTTCAAAATTAGTTATTCAAAATGTCTGTCCAACAGGCCCCCAACACTCACATGTGGCTCATCCCGAGCCACTTAATCTTGTTATGTTGCACCCTTCCACGCTTCCATGAACTTTTGTAGGTTTTCTCTTATTGTAGCGACTTCCTTCTTTAACTCAACTTCTTTCTCCAAAATATCCTCTACTACCTATGCAATCAGGGTCATGAGCTTCTCCTCGCTATCTTGTGTTTCTTTATTCACCATACCTTGTGCAGCTACCAATTCCCCTATGACCATGAGTGCTTCATCCTACAGGGGTTCTAATCATTGTGCGAGAGTCTTCTGCTCTTCCCTTATATGTTCTATCTCGTTTTATGACTGCATATTCACTGAGATGGTCGTTATGCACTCAGATTGTTGTGGTGTGCTTATATTCTCTGTGGCCTTGTGTGCCTTCTCATGTGAATTCCTTAATCCTTCCTCAATGACCTTCATTGTTGGATCCCTTGTCAACTTTTTCCAAAGATGTGTGCTTTATTTTCATAAATTCATGCACTCCTCATCCAGACTCTTAATTTTTTCCACTGGGGTTATGGTTTTTCTCTCTCTTTCTTCCTTCTCCTCAAGTGGTGTCCCTGGTATAGTGTGCACTTTGAACTCTCTAATTCTGGTGTGGAATCCTTGAATGAATTCATTGATTTTGGATACATGTTCCTCCAATGTGGCGTCTACCACCATCGTCACCTCTAGAATCACCTTATATAGTTTTTGGATGGACCTATATATCCTCTCTACCTATTGCTCGACCTCTTCCTTCTCCTTCAATATCATCTCTACTTTTTTCTTGGCCTCGTCCTTCTCTTGCACAACTATCATATAATCCTTCTGTAGTTCTACCTTATAAGTCATTACCTTAGCCAACTCCTTTGGCATTGAGTCTACGTGAAACTATATTTATTGTGAAATACCTGTCTACAAGCCTTATGGTGCTTAGTGGGAATCTGTGAAATGACTAAGTCTAGGTGACTTAGTACTTGTACCTACTCCTACATATCTGGCATGGGGAACTCAATTGCATCTGGAAATATGTTCAAAACTATGCGCAATGTTGTTATCTCTAAAAAGTAAGAAGTGGGGGGGATTGCTTCCCCAGTCGCGCTTGTTGTTGATCCTTCGTTGGATATTTGCTCTGTTGCTCTCCTTAATGCATCCTAGATTTGTTGCAATGTTTTTAACTGTTCCTACACCTTATAGTGCATTTCTTCATGTTTCTATGACATTTGTTGAGTTTCCTCTTCTACGACATCTCTCACTTGGTATTCTATCTTGTCGATATCATCGACCATCAAAGTGTATATAGTTGGTTCTTTATGGGATTTCATATTCTTCCGCAAAGATGTTGTTGTCCCCGTATCTTGGTATTTCCTCTTATCCCTTGCTTTTGGTACTGTCTTTTGTGCATCCCCTGTGCCATTTCCTTGTCCAATTCCTTGACCATTGGCTTGGTATTCTTCTTCATTGTCAGGGTTCTCCTTTTTCGTTTCATTCACAGGAACCTTCCAGTCTGGATCTCAATCCTACATAATCAATTGGATGTCTTCCTCTGTGATTTTGTACTTTTTTTGGACCCATTCCTCTCTTAGATATTTCTTTATTTGTAGGTATATGTGATGACGGTCTTCCCGGAATCATGCAATTGGTGTGTATGCCTCTACAAGTTGTGGAGAAATTCGTGGTGTATTCTGGATACACCTCCTAATCCTTTCTTTGTAAAGAAATAACTCAATGTTGGTGTCTATATGTCTTCTCTTGTCCGTTGTGTACCAGAAGTTATGATACTTTGCATCCAAGAATGACTTACCTCTCAAACCCAAAAACTCGCATCCTCTGTTTCATTCCACGCTATGAACATAATCAGAATTAACAACCAGGAATAGTGGAATTCCATGCCTCTGTCATGTGCTTCCACACAATCAATGAGGAACTAGTTAAGTAAAAATTGTGCCCAGCTCATCGATACCCCTTCTACACACTTTTCAGTTGCAACTATCACTCATGTGGATACTTGGTATTTCCTACACTTTCTCATAAGCTTGCACACCAATGCTTGCATTGCAATTCTTATTTTTGGGTCACAGATACTTGGTACATTCAACCCACGCACCCCTTTGACTGTGTGGAATTTCTCCCTCATGGACTCTGACAGAGTCTTGTCATTATTTTTTTCTACAAACAACAAGGTGGGATATTCCCCCTATGATGGTAAGCTTATGATTTGGTCATTGAGATCCGTGTCTATAGAAATTGGCATGCTCAACCATAAGTAACTTCCATGTACACAGGTTAGCAACATCTTGACATGTGCATTCACCTAATGGATCTTCTCAAAGTGTGGAATGTGAAACATATTTTGTATTCCAACTTGTTCCAACCCTCTGGCCCATACCAGTGGCACAGGTATAGTCTAGTTAGTCTCTAGGTCTATTTTCAGTTCCAAGTATTTGCTCGGTGAAAGTTCAGGGAACTAATTCGTTGTGTCTATGATATTTTGGTCTGCATATTCAAGTTTGGGCACCTTACCTAACATATCCTCATCAATGATGATTCCATCTAGGATTTCGGGTGTCACCAATGGATACTTGGCATCCTTCTCTAGCATTACTGGCTCGACATCATCCTTCCTCGGCGGAATGTAATCTCTGGTAAACCTTGGCTTTGATGATAAACCTATTGGATTCTCCTCAACCTATGGTGTTTTTATTTCTGCTCTCGTTCAATATTTCTTTGGTGTGAATGCTACTGCCTTTGGTGGTTCCATCTATGTAATCTGGTTACTAGTGACAACTACTTTGGCACTGTGGTTTTTCTTAGTCTCTGCAACATAGCTCTCGACTCTGTCTTACTTGTATGCAAATCCAAATGAAAATAATGTTTCCTTTCGCTCCTTCAGTGGATTTTGTACTCCCTCGAAAGTTGTCTCTTTACCCTCCCGCCTGTATTAATTGTCTAATCCCTTAGTATTGTCCATTCGATACTTTCTTTAAATTTACATCAATTCCAAATCCTTCGCTAGATTTTTTCCTTGATTTGCTAGTTTGTCACGATATTCATCGTATTTTTCCATTTATGATGATGCGTTGTTGTGTTGAGTTGTCATTACGGATTTTGAACCGTCATTTCCCCTCTTTAATGTTGTTTAAAGGTCTTTAATCTTCCTCATCTGCGCAGTTTTTTTTGTCTTACCCATTCATTTGTTAAACATGTTGTGTTGGTGTGCATAATTTTCTTCTTCTATACAGTTTCCTCTATATGTGCAACACTCCCTCCTTCGTCGTACTAACTCTTGCTAAAAATTACTTACTTTTTGTCATTTTTCCTTTGTTTGTTTTTTCACTTTTTCTTTCTTGTTCTTTTTATTTTTCCTCCTATAATACACTACTATGGTACATAGGTTATTGCACAGGTCATACTAGTGCATGGACAGTTGATCGTCCCTATAGATTTTCAATCGACTTACATTCACCAGTTCTCCCAAGACTTTACCCTGCAACATTTCTAGTTGCACAACACTGTTGACGCTTGAATCCGTCATGACCGAAACAGAAACCTCACGGGGATACAAATCCCCCTATGTTTTAATAAAGGTGGTACTACTCTTTGTTTTAATATTTTCTTGGAACTCTATATTTTTTTAGAATATAGGACTTTGAGGAAGTCCATCGTGATAATCAAAGAAATATAAATATTGCAAGAAAAAAGTAACAAGAAAGAAAAAGTTATTTTTTTTTAGAAAGAGAGTTCTTGAGAAATGACCAGGAACCTCACTCTTCATATACTTGAAAAAGATAGACAAAATTTATTCACATCCATCATAGTTAAACTAAATATTTCTGATCACATAAAATAAAAGAAGATGGTTTGCATGCATAAGAGAAATTTAATAGAGTAAACAAATGGGGAGATAAAATAAATATAACGATAGATCAATCTCAAATACTTTATACTCAAAACTCAGAGTTATAAAATACAGTCAAAACTGATCCCAAAATAGTTCTCTTGCGATTTTTGAAAAATATATAGTCTGTTACAAATCCTTGAAATTTAAATGTGTTTGTCCTTAGGACTGGGATTGGGGCTCTTGTGTACCATAAATAAAATATAAACAATAAGTAATTTGTATAAGGAGGATGGTGGGCAATGACAGAGTAGCAAGACCTGGAAAGAAGACAGGGAGAAGTTATCAAATTTCGGTTAAATATTTTTAGTCAAAGAAGCGGAGTAACTGGATGAAAAACTAATAAAGAAAGCAAGATATGATCAGCATGAACTTACTATGATGGTGTCTCTAGTGTCTCTCTCCTTTTACTTTCTTTTGGTTGTCCTTTTATTGTCTTCATTGACGGTTATAGGTAACGTCTCAACTGTTTCTTGTCCTTCTTTAGTTAATTTGTCAATTGTCTTTTTGAACCAATCTTCAATGTAGTTTTTCATTGGTGGGACGTTTATTTCATGCCTGATTTTAATGTTGAATAATTCACATTCCAAGTCTCTTAATTCAAGAGAAATACCATGTACTTCTTCCTCAATATCTTGATTTTTCACGGAATAATCAACTAGCCAATTGTATATTTATTCTTCATTATATTCAAGTATGCCATAAAAAAATTCAGTTGATAACCCCTTAAATATCTCAACTTGTAATATACCAGATATAAAATGTATGCAGACAGAAATAAAATGCTAGAAATGGCAGAATAACAGCAATATAACCAGAACATTCACCACAATAGCACTAAAATGATATGAGAATAATAACAAAAATAGCACTTTGAATCTGAAAGCAATGTTCACGGGCCTCTTTGAGGGGGCAACCTCCAGTTGAGCAGATCTCTATTACAATAATATCCAAGTTAGGGTTCTCATACCCTCGACTCCTATTTATACTAAAAAAAGCATCTTGAGGAAGATCCTTCTAGAAGTGAAAGCTTCTATTAAGTCTTCTTACATCCACCTTATTCTATTTTATTGAAAGGCCTTATTAATATTGACCTTTATTACATCCGAATATATTGTTCTACCTATGTGCGGGTTAGGACCCTAACACAACTTGTTCGTCAAATTGTTGTTTTGTTAGAAACATTGAATTCAGAACTAATTTACCGTCTTATACCTCATTAGTACCTCCTACTAGATCTATCTCCATGAGTATTTTGAACAGTTCTTCTCTTTTTAGTATGGATTTGTTGCATGCTTGAACAATGTTACTCAAATTCTTAATATTTTCCTTCTATCAAGCATTTAGTTGTTTTATTCGACTTGGAGAAGCAAGATCATCCTCTCTTATTCTTAATTTTGTCATGTTTGAGACTTTAATTCCAAATGGTAAGATAGAATCAGTGTAGAAACCTTCTTCGTTCTTTAAATTAGCTTGCAGTTACTAATGAAAGGAAAGTAACCTTGAGCCAAAAGAAACAATATTTTTTGATACCTCCCATGCTTTTGTTATTAGTGACATTTTATTCTTAATATTTTTTTCTACATAAATCCGGACCCTTGTGAGTAGACTTGAAGATCATTTCAACTTAATGGCGGGTGTGGTTGGTTTGACCATTGATAAAGGACTTGACACGATTGGAAGAGGCATTAAGGCATTTTCCAATTCTATGATCCTTTCTTTTAACTTAGCATTTTTAGCTTCTAATCCATCAATAGAATCGTCAAGAGCATCCCCAATTTCCCTGTGAATTTTGGAGATTTAGGATGGTCTCATGTATTTCAGGGCAACCTCTGAGCGAGATTTTCCCTTTTTATTTTTCTGATCACCTATTTCTACAATCAATTTTTTAGACTCCTTATCAAAAATATCACTTTGAAAAGTGAAGGATTCCTCTTCGCTAAAAGTCTCATTTGCAACAACTTCCAATAAAAAAAATTGTTGAGCTATATTTTATGGTTGTTCCATCGTGGGAAATATTTTCTCAATATCCACCTCTAGACCATGTCATCCAGATAAAATCTTTGGATGTCATTTTCTATAAGTTTGCCATCTTCCTCTTGTATTAAATTCTTCCTTTTCTTTCTCGTAGGTAACTTATGTGAATTCTTGATTTTACTGGGGGGGTTGGGATTCTTCTCTCCTATGTTGCTTGAACTATTGTTGGCAATCTTTCCAACTGGGTGGTTTTTTGGAGCATTGCTCCGGGATGTGGTATTTTTGGGAGTAACAACTGGAGACTGGGCACTCCTTTCACTGGGACCCTTTCCTTTTTGCTCATGAAACTCATTAGTATTGAGTATTGTTTCTAGGTCACCAGCTTTGTGTACATGATTACTTCGGTTGTTACCTTCTTCTTCTTCATTCAAGGTAGTCTGGATGAACAAGTTACTGAATCCCACTGAAAGCATGTGTTCTACAAAGATTTTGTTAGGATCAAATCCCTTGATCTTTTCAGCATACTTTAAGTTCACATTGTTGAAATGGATTTCAAACTCGTCAATTTTATTTATGTTTCTAAAAATGAAATCTCCAATCTTCCATGGAAAGGGGATAACTTTGTTTTTCGTTTTTTCATGAAAACAATGTAGCCATAAGTTGTATTGTCTTTCCACCTCTATAATAAACAATTTTTCAGATACATGATATGGAAGAAAAGAGGGATTTTCTTTGGAACATAATATCCTGATGACACTATGATTTTCCATTTTTTCTATCGTTCTCTTTTTCTCTAAGAATTTGTTAGCCTAGTTAGATATCCTTGGAGTATTTTCACCAAACAACAACCCTTTGAAGACTAAGACAAAATCATTGTAAAACTCGTAAAAATACAGAGAGGTATTATGTCTCCACAATGCATGATACCAGAAGATAATTGGATCTATATCACAATTCACCCTCTTACTTATAGTCAAGTTTGAAAATTGACAACAATACACTATAGAAAATAAAAAATAGGAAGCCATAAATAATTTTTTGTCCCTTTTATAGTTTGATAACTGGGATGAGATTTCGATAGAAATCGATTTTCCTCGGTCAAATATGGCCTATTCTTTCACAGTAAAATATAAAATATATAAAATCATGTGAGAAATGGTAGCAGTGCTTTCCTAACCTGTCAACCTGGTGAACATCCATGCAATCTCTCAAAAGGTGTTTTTAAAAGAGTCGACCTAGATCCTGATTATGTCTTCTGGAATAGACATGGGATTCTCCAAATATCCAGGTAGGAGGTCAAGGCCATTGTTATGTTTCTTCAGAAAATATCTGCAGTCTTCTCCTTTGACGGTAAGTGGTCTCTGGGAGATTCAACATCTTGCGAAAAACATGCGGTGAAAGGGAAATGGGGGAACGATCTTGGAGTTTTATAATTCTCTAACTTGGTACATACTTCTCCATGCACCATGCAACAAATTATTTACAATAAAATACCTCAGGAACACACCATGCACGAGTGATTTTGGATGCTTAGATTATGTCTTTTTGTGCAGGAGGAGGGGTAATATGAATATGCTCTGGACCACTAAAAGTTATGGTCTTCACGACTAAAGATATTTAAAGTATCACCATAGAACTGTTGCCTATATGTTGCTTCCATTAGGTTGACGGGAGTATTTTTTCAGCTGAATAATAACTTGAAATAAATATTTTTGGAGAGATGACAATAATATAATATTTTGGCAAATGGCGAATTAATACAATTTAATGAGTAATCTCCTCGAGTCTTTTTCCATCAATCACAATATTTTCGGACCATACACAATCATTTGTTAGTATTAAACAACATTTAATGCATATTGGAAAAAGCACGAGAATGGTGGTGACGGAGGAGAGAAGATTTGAATATAAAGATTTTCATGAACCCGCCAACCTAGGAACCCGTGAACCTGCAGTTATGGATGATCAAAATAAATAAATTAAGTGTAGAAAAGCAGTCGGTCGAACTTGCATGCAAGAGAAATAAAATACTTTAGGGGTTCGCGACCCGTGACAAATCTGATGGTTGTAATGAGGATCATAGAATTTTGGGTGCAAAGTGGATATCACGAAACTTGGAGAATAAAGGCTCGACGCCATGAATCCACAAGTTGGAAAAAAGGATAAGTATAATATTTCAAGGAGGTTAGTCGGACTTGTGACATAGAAAATTGGATGGGGATGAAGGCCCTCCAACCCACCTACCCGCCAACCCGACGATTTTTGAAATACAACTAAGTATGGTAACTAGAAAGGGATAGAACAAGGGAAAAAGGGAAACAAGGGTAGGTATAGAAGAGGGAAAATAAATGGAAAAAGGAATTTGGGAAAATAGAAAGGGGAAGGAAATTTCGGAAGCAGGAATTGATCTCAACAACTGGCTCCAACTGTGGGATGATAATCCCCTGTGGGTTGTCAAGAATCCATAATCTTCATGACATGTGCTTCCATCCATTGGGATATGGGGTCAACAGTAAGAATATACAAGCTAAATAAAATAAAATTATGTAAAAGGAAATGAGAAAATTCCAGGTGAAGAATCATTTCAAATGTTTCCCATTAACATGCAATATTAACATTTTACCCTTCATATTTTTGAGCATATAAGAATTAAAACCGAGTATTTTTTCAATGATGTCTAGTCCGATCCAGAGTTCTTCTAATTTTGTGTGCATTGATGGTTTATCCTTATCTTTATTCCAGAGTAACACCAATTCACCCTTCTGAAAACTCTTTATGATTGTATTCTGGTCAAAACATTTTTTGATACTTTGTTGTCTCTGAGAAGTTTTGTTCATGGATTTACTTTATTCTTCCTTTGATTTCAATAACTGATTGACCCTCTTTTTCATAGGTGAAAAATCTTATGCATCCTCTCTATTGACCACAAAATTCAAGGCATTCAGCTCAAGGATGATTGGAATCTTTGTTTCTTTCCCATAAACCAATGTATACAGAGACATCACAATGTTGTCTTTTGGAGTCATTATGCTCACCCACAACGCATTTGTCAACTTTAAATTCCAATTCCTTTGGTTCTTATCAACAATTTTCTTCAATATCTAAATGAGCGTCTTATTGGTGGATTATGCAAGACCATTCACTTGTAGATAATATTTTGATGATTTCCCCATAACAATTCCATATTCTCCACAAAATTCTGTAAATTTTGAACCAATGAAAATCGAAACATTATCAGTGATGATTTTTTCTAGGAAACTGAATCTTGACAAAATATTATCTTTGAGAAATTTAATCAACTCTTCATAATCATCCCTTTTTAATGTCACTCCTTCTGAACACTTTTTAAAATAATCTATAGCGGTGAGAATATGTATATGTCCCTTGCTTGAATTTGGGTTTATTGGCCCAACGACATCAAGTCCCCATTGGGAAAATGGTTGTTCTACAGATATAGGTTGCAATGGCATTGCATATTTTTTCATTTTCCCTAAAAATTGTTGACGAGATACACACTTCCTTATTGTAGCATATGAGTCTTTCAAAATTGATGTCCAATAAAACCCTGCTCTTATTATCTTATGGGCGGTGGCAGTAGGTGCAAAATTTCCACCACATATTCCTTCATGGATTATGCCATCAATTATTGAGCTTTCCTTTCATCAACACATCTCAACAATATACCATCATAGTTCCTCCTAAACAATCTATCATCAATCATCACATATTGACTTGACTTCATTTTCAATGTTCTTCGCTCTTTAGGGTTCATGGTCACTGGAAATTGTCCAAACATCAAATAAAATATAATATCTCTATACCATTCTGATTCAGCCATGGGTTTTCCTACTAAAATTGAAATCATTCCATATAAAGAATCGCTATTTGCAATGATTTTACATAAACCTTGTCCTTTGACTGCCTTTAAAGATTTAATTTCAATGTCATATTCTTGAATTTTTGCTTGCCAATTTTCCCATTTTCCTTCTCTCAATTGTTGATTTAAAAGCATCTTCATAGGAGAGTATGGAACATAAGAAATGACATGACAATTTAATATATAAGTTTGAAAGTGCACCACTTCCTTCAAAATATATAGGGATTGTTTCTCTATTTTTGAATATCTCAACTCATAATCATGAATGGTCTTGCTCATGAAGCTAATCGGTAGTTTGTCACCCTCAGTATTCCTCTTAGTAAGAATAGATGCAACCATCGTTTATGTAGCAAATGAATAAATGATCAAGTCTCTTTGAAAATCTGGGCTAATAAGGATTGGAGCTATAGTGATTTCCCTTTTGATATTATTAAAATATGTTTGTGTATTTGTTGTCCATTCAAACCTTTGGTCCTTTTTCAACAACAAATTGATCGGCTTCACAATACTTGCATAGTTGGGGACAAATCTTCGTTCAAATTTGATCTTGCCAAAAAATGATTGAGCAACTTTCTTAGATGATGGTGGTTTAAGTTGATTTATATCTTTAACTCTTTCAGGATCTATATAGATTCCTTCCTTGCACACAATATGACCCAACAATTTTCCTTGAATTAAATCAAATAAACATTTCTTTGGATTTAAGCAAACACCATATAATATACACCTATCAAAAACTTTCCTCATGTGATGAATGTGATCACTCCTTATTTTTTAATGTATTGTTAAGTCATCTTGATAATCCACCATGAATTTTTCCTATCAACCCCTCAAAATCATGATCCATATCCCTCTGAAATGTAGCTCCTGCATTCTTTAAACCAAAGGGCATCCTAGCATATGCATATGTCTCCCAAGGTGTTATGAATGTTGTATTTTCGTTGTCTTCTTCAACAACCAAGACTTGATAATACCCAGAAAAATCATCTAACGTGGACATGCAGCTTGATCCTGTGACTTGTTGGAGAAGAAACTCCATGTTAGGTAAAGGATAATTATCATTTATACTTTCTTTGTTAAGATCCCTAAAATCCACACACATCTGAATCTCCCCAGTCCTCTTTCTTAGTATCATGGGATTTGAAAGCCAATCAGAATGTCTAATGGGGTATATTTCCAGCCTTCTTTAATTTCTCCAATTCAACCTTTACCAGTGGTTTTAATTTGGGGTTCATCGTCCTTATTTTTTGCTTGACCAGATTTTCCCCTTCTCTCAAGCGAATAATATGTTGAAATATTGTTTTATCATAAGCCTTCAAATCATCATAACTCCATGCAAACACATCAAGATATTCTTTAAATAATGCAACATATTGATCAACTTCTTTAATTGTGCAATCAACTACCAAGTTGACACATTTTGGGGAATTGCTAGTTCCAATATTATTTTTTCCTGTTTCTTGGACCTTTCGGAGCGTAATTTCTTCCAAGATATTTTTAGCATGATTGTCTCTTGTAAAAAGATCTTTCAAATTGAATACAATCCCTTGGGACAACAGTTATGTGATTGTCTTCATCATCATCATCATCATTCAACAAAACTTTTTCCAATTGTTCATCATTCTCAAATACTTGTAAATATTCATGGTTATCAAGTACAGAAGGTTAGAATACTCTTTTTACTTGAAAATATGTTTTTCTTTGAACATCATCCAGGTTTGACAATGAGGCTTCCAAAGCTAATGAATCTGCCTTCTGATTCTTGTCCTTTAGGATGAAAGAAATGTTGAAAGAGATGAAAGCTTCCATCAATTCGTTAAATCTTTTGAAATACAACTTGATTCTTTATTTTTTAATTTTATACCTATGGGTAACTTGATTTATCACCAACTCAAAGTCACTAGACACAATTGGATGTTTTACCTTCATTTATTGTGCAAGGATCATTCCTTGAATCAAAGATTCATATTTTGCCTCATTATTGGTACATGCAAATTCAAGTTTGATAGCATGTGGGTGCACAATCTTTCCTGGATTAACAAGGACAATTCCAACTCCACTCCTGGACCTTGAGCAAGCCTCGTCAAATGAAATCCTCCAATATCCGTCAAATCGATTCTCTTGATTCTTCATATCTTGGGTTTTCTCTAGGTCATCAATCTTCTCCATGTCTAGGATAGCATAGTTTATGATCCCTGCATCTATATAATCTTCCATTAATTCAGTATCCTTCTTTTTCAAAGAGAAGGGTCTCCTGGGTACACGAGGGACCTTAATCATTGCTCCTCCTTTATCTGGCAGCATCATGCAGCTTCCATCGTTCATTATGTATCCTCTGATCATATATGACCAATATCTTCCTAAAACAACTCCATATGTAGGGGGAAGGTCTACTACAATAATATTGAAAATTGTAATAATATGGAGAGTCGTTGTGATCCAAGCATAAAAATCTTTGATTTCTCCATAAGCTGACACTTGTCTAGAATCAATTGCATGCATACTTTCACCGGTCTCATAATATTTGGTGAATTTCATGACCAATGCCTCCATGACCGCCAGTGGCATAATATTATTTGTCGCTCCAATATCAACTAAGAAATTATGAAGGGAAACATCATGATTTTCAATTGAAATATAAAAAGGTGGGATTTTACATCTCAATTGGATAGTTGATGTGTTATGGATTTGTTTCGTACTTATAAAAACAGCCTCCATTTTTCCAAATGGATCATCCAACAATCTCAAAATATTCTCCCTTTGTTGAGGGATCTTTACTACTTATGTGAAAGGGAGAGTTATCCTTTGCTTACTCAAGTCCTCTACAACATTGTATTTCATCTGAGTAGGATTTGACATCATATGTTGCTTGTTCATTCAAGCACTATCTGTCACATTTTCATTTTCCTTTTTCTCATTCATCTTTTCTTTATCTTTCTTGTTTTCATTTTTAGAATCATTTTTATTCTTCTATTTATTTACAAACATGCGTGTCTGAGCAACATTCTATTGCGAGTCAGAGTCATTGTTGCCTTATTCAAATATATACATGGACGCCTTGCATTCATCCATTTGTATAATTTTGGAACTTTCATCAAGTAAGTAATTGTTCCCTTGCTCAACCATTTTCTCATCATATCCATCATCTAGAACAATTTCATTTGGGGTTGGTTTCTTTGGAACCCATTGTCTTTGAAAATTATTCGTGTTTTCAAACCTTACTATGTTTTCTTGGGGAGGGTTCCTTCTTTACTCTTGGATCAGAATTATATGATTCTCTACATGATTATCTCCCCTTCTTAATCTGATTATCTCATTCTGCATCTTCCTGGTGGTTCTATTCATTTGTGCAATTTCAATTCTTTGTTTGGTTTATTGTGTTGCAACAAGGTATACCTTCACATCTAGTATGGTTCCCTTAAAAAATCCTCCTCCAATTGTTTGATTTTGGGTGGGCTGCGATTTTTTTTTCTTCATTCCTTCTTGAGATAGAGGCTCCTTGATCATCAATATTTAGGCCTCCCATATTCCCATGCACTTTTCCCAAGAAAATACCGAGTTCAACACCCGCCTCAATCATAATTTCTTACATCTCAGTGGCCTTAATCATTGCTTATTCCAAGGTATCCATATGGGACGTTCTGATAGCATATTTAACATTTTGGGGAATCGCATTCTTATAAAAACAAGTATCATTGGATCATTAGGTATTTTATCTTCTGGAATCTTACTCAAAGTTTTATTGAACCTGAGTTTGAAATCTTGTATTCTCTCATTCTTCCTCAAACCAATCTGG
>SNQJ01S0189498.1:29770-46743 GCA_010110895.2 Picea sitchensis | reverse complement strand
AACTACAATTTCCACTTGGCCTAACTCACAATATCCCACCTCATCCTGGAAAAACTCAAATAACAACATCTACCCTTCACAGTGGCCCAACATGACTACCCAAAACCCAAATTGGAATCAGAATTGGCAGAGCCCCATGGGGATAAACAACCAACCCATGGGGATCGCCCCTCAAACTGTGCCTATGTTACAAGCACCACTCCAATTGCCCCAAAACCCACAATCCCAATTGCACCCTCAACTACCAGCCCAACCTCACCCAAATCCAAATAACAAACTGGCTTAGCTCATCTAGATTATGGAGAATGGAGAAGGAGAGACTAGCTCGATAAGGTGCATCGAACTACAGTTGAGATCGGGATGAATAATCTCTCCTGAAGAAAATAACGTTTTTCAAGAGAAGGAGAGTGAAAAACAACCAACAATAACAACTTCGATTCTGGTAATAACAGAATAAATCAAGTAGGGGGGAAACATAGTTGAATCACAAGATCCTGATAAGGATGCAACACCCTACCCTCTGTTCCCCAAAAGATTGATGATAGAAAAACCGATCGTATATCCCAACTTAAACATTGTAGGGGAACTCAAGAATTTATATATGAAGATACCACTCCTGCAAGCTCTTCAAAACATCCCAATCTATGCAAAAATGATCAAGGAGCTATGTGGGAGAAAGCCCATCAAAAAAATTAAAAATCCATCATCAATAGTCCACATGGTAGGAGCCTTGTTTGATCTAATTTTAGGTAGACAAGAATTGGTTAAATATGCAGATCCGAGGAATCCCATAGTGACAGTTCATATCCAAGGCTATTCTTTTCCCAATACACTAGTTGATTTGGGAGCAGCTATCAACATCCTGACTATGGAAACCTGCAATACCCTGGGTTTTAACTCCTTCGAACCTACCGCAATAATGTTGCAGTTGGAAAATCGATCGGTAGTTCAACCAGTTGGCACATTACATGATATAGCCATCTTTGTTGACTGTTGGGAATATCCAGTGGACTTCCTCATCATCAACCCAAGAAGTGGACTTGAAGGGAATCCATTGATACTGGGAAGGCCATGGCTTGCAACAACAGATGTGCACATAGGATGTTGAGCAGGTAATATGACAATCACTAGAGGGGGTATCGAAAAGAACCTCATTTTATATCCTCCTGCTAAACCAAGTCCAACTTTCGTATATCCATAATTTCCACCACCATGATACCCGGAGAGGGATTTACAAGCCCCTCTTACGTAGGAAGAAGCCTTCAGACTTAAAAACCAGCTAGAGGATGACATAATCAGTGGGTTTATCAATAATCCAACCACCATTAGCAACCTGACCTGCCAGATGCTCCAAGTTGTTCTAGACTGTGAAGCACAGGGAGACCTGCTGGAAGATTTAATGGAACAACAAATTCCAACTACAATCGTTCATAACAACAAAACTATYGAGATTGCACCAGGGAGGTCTCTAAACATCAATTCCAATTTATATAAACAACAACAGMAAAAGCTAATTCAAGTCCTCTCCAAATACCAGCAAGCTTTTGCATGGGAATATTATGATATGAAAGGTATTGATCCACAACTTTGCACACACCACATTTATGTTGAAAAAGATGCCCGGCCTATCCGACAGCCACATAGAAGATTGAATCCTGACCTCAGGGATATCGTTAAAGAAGAATTACAAAAGCTGTTGGATGCAGATTTTATATATCCCATCTCAGATAGTCGGTGGGTTTCCCCATTAGTGATCGTCCCAAATAAAAATGGGAAATGGCGCATCTGTGTTGACTACAGGGAACTTAACAAAGCCACTCAGAAATACCACTTCCCTTTGCCTTTCATTGACCAGTTCCTGGATACTTTGGTAGGAAAGAAATTATTTTCTTTCCTAGACAGTTTTAGTGGGTACAATCAGATTCATATTGACCCAGTAGATCAAGATAAAACTACATTCACATGCCCCTAGGGAACTTTTTCATACAAAGTATTACCCTTTGGACCTTCTAACGCTCCAGCCACTTTTCAAAGGGTCATTCTGAGCACATTCAACGATATGATTAGTGAAGGACTTGAAGTCTATATGGATGATTTCACTCCTTATGGCGACGACTTCGATCAAGCACTGAATAACCTAGAGAAAATACTAGAGCAGTGCATTGCGACCAGTTTATGTTTAAGCCACGAAAAGTTTCACATGATGATGGCAGAAGGTGTGGTACTAGGGCATTATATCTATGCAGATGGAATTAGGTTAGATCCAACAAAATAGAGGTAATCCTTAATCTACCTACACCACACACACAAACTGAGGTACATAGTTTCCTTGGCGCTTTAGGATACTATCGTAGATTTATGAAAAAAAATTCAAGAACCACTGGACATTTACATGCTTTGACTAGTAATGTAGAATTTTAGTGGTTTGAAAAGTGTGATGTGGCATTTGCAGTACTCAAGAAGTTGATCTTGACAACACTGGTGTTGAGGGGGCCAAATTGGAAAATACCATTTTACATCTCCACCGATGCATCATATATTTCCATAGGCGTTGTCCTCGGACAGGAGGAGGACAAGAAACCCTACACCATTTATTTTATTAGAAAGAATCTTAATCCAGTTGAACTTAATTATATAGTAACAGAGAAAGAGTTTTTAGTTGTTATACATGCCATCAATAAATTTTGTCATTATATAACAGGCTATCCGGTCATTTTGTATATTGATCATTCTGCTATTAGATATCTGGCTAATAAACCAATTACTAATGGATGGGTCACTTGATGGTTGTTACTATTGCAGGAATTTGATATCACCATCAAAGATCGAATCAGGAGAGAAAACCTTGTCGCAGACTTCCTATCCCGCATACCCAAAACAGACGACTCCTTAACAATCGAAGATCGATTTCCAGATGAGCATATGTTTGTCGTTACTACAAATCCACCTTGGTACGCTGACGTGGAAAATTACCTGGCAATGGGAAGATTATCGGCACATATTTCATCAAGGGAAAGAAAATTGATCGTCTATCGTAGCACACGATTCGCCTAGATCAATGAATATCTCTTCCATACAGGAGATGATCTCCAAATCCATAGATGCATATGATATGATGAAATATACAACATACTAAAGGTCAGACATGATGAGCCCTGTGGTGGGCATTTTGCATATCGCAAAGAAATATGTCTAGACCTGCGATAGTTGTCAACAGATGGGAAAACCAGGTCAGGCTGATGAAATTCCTTGGAAAGCACAAGTAGTTGTGGAACCATTTGAGAGATGGACACTAGAATTTGTTGGCCCCTTCAATCCAAAGTCAAATTAGAAGGCCTATATTCTAGTCACAACAGACTACATGACTAAATGGGTAGAGGCAGAAGCCTTACCAAATGCAACATAAGAAGTAGTCATCAAATTTCTTTTCAAATTATTCTTATGCTATGGACTACCAAGAGAGGTAATTATGGATGGGGGGTCACAATTTACATCTCATAGAATCACCACCAACCTGGATAATTATCATATCAAACACAGAATTACTTCTCCATACCATCCACAAGAAAATGGGAAAGTGGAAAGCACCAATAAATTCCTAGAGGAAATCATGACAAAGACTATCTCAACAAACAAACAGAATTGGGCTTCTGAGCTCCCAAATGCCTTATGGGCTTACTGCACAACATGGTGTAATACCACTGGCTACTCTCCTTATCATTTAGTCTATGGAAAAGAACCCATCTTCCCAATCGAGTTTGAAATCAAGACTCTAAGGATGGCCCAGAAAATCAGACTGGATCTTACAAAAGCACATAAACAATGCCTTCAATAACTCAATGAATTGGATGAAGCATGCATGTCTGTTGTAGAGAACAGGACTGTTATTCATCAACAAAGAATGACCTGGCATGACAAGCATATAAAAAAAAATCATTTAAAAAAAGTGACTGGGCGCTCCTCTATGATTCCAAATTTCAGTATTTTCTAGGAAAATTATAGACACGGTGGCTAGGACCATATGAAATCAATGAAGTCAATGATAATGGCATAGTCATGTTAGGCACCATCGACGGGTCCGGATCTCCATTTCGGGTCAATGGACACCCGCTACGACTCTATCTTCAGCCGCCCTCAAAAGAATCTTTCTACCAAGAGGTAAGTAAGGACCCTACCATTCAAATTTTGGCTGGCTGGGAAGGTAATCTAGCCACCCCAACTCCATAAATGTTGAATTCTATTGACACTGTACATACTGTATATAATTTTTTTTCTGTAGATTTTATTTAGCTTTTTTATTATTATTTTTGACAGTGATTCACAAAAGTCAAAAATAGGGAGGATAACTGTAATGAACTCAATTAACACTCTTTTTTGTTCTGAACTCCAACTTCATCTCATCACCCAAACCCTGTCTTTCACAGAGAAATGAATGTGTCATGATTCAGCAGCAGCAATTGGGCAACTATAATGAAATTCATAACATTAACAAACCATCCATTACTTAATTTTTGAAATAAAAAAAACTCATAAATGAATTTAGTTGATGAGGAATCAACCTTGAATTCAAGGAAAACACATTGCCAGGTTTCTAAAAATTACCTATTCAGATGGTTAAAAACGGAACAATTGTTGTTCCTTTTGCGTGCCTACTATTCCTTTGAACAGAACAATTGTTGTTCCTTTTGCGYGCCTGTTGTTCCTTTGAATGGAACAATTGTTGTTCATTTTGTGCACCTGTAGTTCCTTTGAACGAAACAATTGTTGTTCCTTTTGCACGCCTGATGTTCCTTTGAACGAAACAATTGTTGTTCCTTTTGCACGCTTGTTGTTCCTTTGTCGCACCCATTGTTCCTTTTGCACACCTGTTGTTCATTTTTCCATTCCTTCCCTACATTTTTTATAAAACGCTAAACCTTTCCTTTGGGGTACAACTTTCACCAAATAATTTTCACCAACATTATTTCTAACGATCTATCATTATTTTTTGGACTATCTCCCATACCTTATCAAATTGTTTTTTTTGGATCACTTTCTTCGAAATATCTTAAACCTTGTTCATAACCTGTAACCACCATAATTCATTTATTTTCCCTTATACATACAAATACACTTAAATGATATCTCACCTTTATAATTAATAGGGAGTCTGTGGCACACTTTTAGTTGGAATCCTTACACTTCTTTATGCCATCCTTTACTCTTAAGGAGTAGATGAGCCTCCCTTCATACACTTCTAAAAAAAAAAAAAGAATCAATAAAATTTCTTTCTTTTCCCACAAAGAATAGGGGGTCTCATCATGAGCCAACCTATCATGATCATTGGATACTAACCTAAGTGACATTCCCACTATGGCTACCACACCAGGGAAATGGACTTTGACATTTTCTTTTTTCAAAGGACAAGAGGTCTCATCACGAGCTCACTTGTTCACTTAAGTTACACTCTAGTGAGTGGCATTATCATCATATGGATACCAAACCAGGATAATGGTCTTTTTCGGGAAAAAACTTAAAACTTAATATATATAATAATAATAATAATAATTTTTTTTCAAAAAGAATAGGGGGTCTCATGACGAGCCAACCTACCACAATCATAGGATAATAACCTAAGTGACATTCCCACTATGGCTACCACACCAGGGCAATGGCCTTTGACATTTTCTAGTCAAAGGACAAGGGGTCTCATTACGAGCTGTCTTGTTCACCTAAGTTACAATCTAGTGAATGAAATTATCACCATCTGGATACCAAACCAGGATAATGGTCTTTTTGGAAAAGACGATTCAAACAAGTATCAAAGATACAGGATCATCTGAGGGTTAAAAGGCAACCCTGTAGAGGCTATGGATGCCTACTAGCAATAGTGGCTTTGCCTGTGGTATTGAAGTTTACCTTAAACTCCAAGTTTCTACGTATCTCTAGATTTCCTTCACTCAATAACGAGGCTATCATTTCGGTTGTATTCAATGAAATGGAAAAGTAACAATATTATGATATGTGGGATATTATTTAAATGAACAAATTTAATTTATTTGGTGTATGTATCCTTCAAGCATTCTTTTGAGTATAGGTATATTTCAATTCCACATAAGAGGATTAACGTTTAATGATTATCGTTAAAATATGCTATTTGAAAATAAATCATTGATCCCCATTGGCAGTGACAGTACAATCATTACTTCTCACCATCAATACCTACACTCATTAATTTCCCCTACGCTGACGGTCGAGTTCGACCTTTATATTAATGAGGGGAGTGGACGCTCGAAACGCTTCTCGATAAAGATAGTAATGATTGTAATTAATACCCACATTTGTAAACATTTTTTTGTCTATGATATTTTCTATTTTCAGTAATTTTTCCTCCAAGATGGTCTAACCAAGTCTGCTACCAGGAACGATAATCATCCACATTTTCTCACAAAATGGGTGGCAGAGGTGTGTGCAGGGAGCCAACTTTACTAAATATTACAGAGCAAGCAAGATACATCCTACACCAGCTAGGGTGGACGGAGTACTTCAACAGTCTGCAAGGATATGACACGAATGTCACGCTTGAATTATTTCAAAATCTGCAGGGAGAAAACTCTATGGTGCAAGTCATACAAATCTCAGTCACCCTAGAAATATTAGTAGAGGTCACAAGCCTCCCTAACACAAGCATTCAGTGGACACGAAGATACACAACACTAAAGGAAGCTGTGGAAACTTTCATAGACCCTGGGGAAGAATTGGATAAGAAGGGAAAGGGACTCAATCCTAGTACCCTCAGAGAACCATGGAAGGAACTTACAAGGATAATTTAGCGGTACATCACTTGTGATGGACGATATGACGTAATTCGACCTCGCCACCTCAAATTGTTGGCAGCTTTAAAACAATAGTTAGTACTTAATCTACCTTTATTTTTGAATGCCATATTACATGAGGTTTCCTTAAGAACACAAAAATCCAAGGACCCTGTTATTGTTATCAGTCACCACAGACTAGTTAAACTGATAACAAATAAAGCACTGAGTCAAACTCAATTGACCTAGGATAACCTGATTGAGGCCAATAGACCTCCACAACTAGAGCAGCCTAAATTATGCCATGAAGAACCGACATCGGAAATTGAAGATAGACAGACAGAGGAGACTACTACCCAAAGAGAAATCCCATCTCCTTAAACAGAAGCTGAGGTAGATCCCGCCCAAATCATAGAGGCCTAGACCTCACAAACACAAGAATTAACAAAAAAGAGGAAGAGAGAAACAACTACCCCTATAACCATCATTCAGACAAGGAGAAGAAGACGAATTCAAGAAACAACTGAAGCAATTCAGGGTGAAACACAAAATCCTCAAGAACTTCATAATTCTACAGAACAGTCTCCACACAAGAATGCCCAAGAAATTGGGCAAGTAGAAAAGACCTCACAAAGGAATGATTAGGAAGACACCCAATCGACATTAGAGCATCTGACAAAATAATTTATTAAGAGCTATGAGGTAGAAATAGACCAGGTTTTGGGAAGCTTGGGAACCTCAATTGACAGAGGCACAAATAATCCATAAAAATGCCCAGAACAAGCCTCCTCTTCAAAACCAGTTGAATATTTTCCTAATATTGAAATGTCTTTTCTGGAGGACAGAGAACAGGAAGAATCTCATTTTGAAACAAGAATCCCTCTTGGACAGACAGAACATTTGGAAGGAACAAAGGAACAACCATATGCTGGCCAGAATGAAGAAGCCCTTGAGACCTCTCATAAACAAAAATCAGTCAAGAGCCATAAGAAAATTAGAAAGTTAAAAAAAGAAAAAAAATTGTTGAAGAAAAAGGCTAAGAAGGCTTAAGTATTAAAGCATAAGGTGGTTAAACTCAAGGAAATTATTAAGGAATTGAGGAAATAGCTAGAACAGGTAGATAAGGCCCACATAAGAAAGAAGAACAAAAGGGCCAGAGTGCAAGGAAGAAACCCTCTTCCTAAAGAAGCAGTCAGTACAAATTATGTAGGGATACAGACAGACCTTGAAGAAATAGTAGTAGAAGAAACAGTAGCTCAGAATGAGGAAGTAATTCCTTTAGAAACACAAGAAAATATGACAGCTACATAAGAAATTGACCCCAATATTAGAGGAAATAGATCAACTCCTTGAGAAGAATGATACCATCAGGATATTGGAGGAAGAATTGATACAGACTCAACAAACCCTGGTTCAAAACACAAATGAATTACTGACTATGGCAGAGCACCAAGCACTCTAGTCCTAGAAACAGAGTGCTATTGTGGACATATTGGAAGCAGATATTACATAGGTCCAGCAAGCATTAACTCAATACAGGGAAGAGATGGGTGCTATGGAAGAATACCAAGCATCCCAATCTCAAGCACAGGGTGTCACCGTTGATAAATTAAAGGCAGAGTTGGGACAAGTCCAGCGAGCATTGGCTCAACACCAAGATGAGATGGTCACTAGGGTTGAATATCAAAAGATTGTTAAACAACTAAAGGACATGACAACAACATAGAGTGAGACCTATGTTGCGCTCACCAGAGCCCAAGGGAAGATAAAAAAGCTGCAAACCCAATTAGAAAAATCTTTGGAGCAAATCAAAGAAATCTGTGATGTCTACTCTGATGTTATTAAATGCAGAGCCCCTACCACCAATTACACTTCATTCTTGCTAGAAGATATTTGTTATTAAGAGTGAAGGCCATCAGAGAAGGAAAACTTATTTCATTTTCCACTATACCTGAGTTTATTTCATGTTTCAGAGAGCAGGACAAAAAGGTACAATACTTTTTGTGTGAATTATACTTTCATAATTTCATTCTAGAAGAAAAAAGGGAAGATAACCCTGGCCCATTTATAGGTGACATATAGTTTCAGGAATTTCTATCATTTACTCAGAACCAAGTTAGACGGGGTAAAGCTCATAAAACCTTCCTAAAGAGGGAAGTTAGGCTAGATCTATGGGTTAGGGGAGAACCTCCAAAGTCCTTTCCAACCATTATGTGACATAAAACCTTTATGAAAAGAGGGGGGTAATAGACTCATTATCCCCTATCCATCTACAGGTTATACGTTCAAGTTCCACTTGTTTTAGGGAGATTAAAGAGGAAGCTCTTGTTTCTTCTAAACTGAGATGGGATGCATCCTCCAGTGAAGTAAATAAAAGGGAACCCTTTGGGTATAGGAATTCCCTTACATCTACCTACAGAATAGAGAGGTATTCTAGATTGCTCCAAGAGGAAGGGCCTGCTTGGATTGGGTGTAGATATAATCCCCCTATCATTTGGTTCCCTCCAGAAAGTTACCAAAAAAATTATCAAATTAAAAAGAAAAGGGAGGATGCTACTTTTGGAGAACTCAAAAGAAGCAATGGGTTCAGAAGGCTTGGTGAACCAACCTTTCCACCTTACAACATTACTACTTTACATGTAAAATCTCAGCTTGCATGAGGACATGAAAGAAGGTAAGTTGGGGGGTATGTTAGGTTATGAAAAAGGTATAAATATCTTCTTTTTTCCCACATTTCATGATATCATCTTGATTGACTTTTCGATTATTTAGGAGCAAATAGAATAGAAAATGAATAATATACTCCTTAGCGTTATAGTTGAAGTTAGATTACATAGATCCTAAATATGATTGGAATTGTTTGGTTTTATTACAGGATTGGTTAAATATTGTCAAACCCAAGATAGCAAAGGAAATATTGAAGATGCACAAGCTATTGGAGGTTGAAGACTTTATGGCGCGAGGCAGTTTTGAAGATGATCGAGTTTCTTATATTGTAATAGTAAAGAAATCTTGAGGATATCTCGATCCTCAGGATAGATTAATTTACCCAGTTTATTGTAATAAATAAGGTGTAAATAGATCTTGAAAGGAGGTAGAAGAATTGCACCCAAGAACTCAAAACTTAGAATTGCTATGCATTAGTAGTTTTTGTAAAATGTTGTACCAGCTATGAAATCAATAGAAGCTTCGAGCAGTTTTACCATTTCTATATACTGAATTTCAAATAGCAGTGCTTTTAAGGACCAAGGGCCCAGTCTGAAGGAGCTACTGCTTGACCTGTAATTGTATCGGTTCAATTTTTGTGTTGTGATTCGATTCTCTTTTACAGTATTTAAATGAATGCATAAGTGTTTTGATGATTTCATGTCAATTGCAAGAGATAGATATTCCCTGAAGCATTAGATGATTTTTGTTCCAATTTCTATTACTGAGATTTTATGTGTGATAGTTCCTCATAAGTTCACGTTTGTTGTTCCCTTCACTTAGTTTACATTTGTTGTTCCTTTCACTTAGTTCACATTTGTTGTTCCTTTTACTTAGTTTACATTTGTTGTTCCTTTCCATTAGAATATAGTTGTTGTTCCTTTCAATAGAAATATGATTGTTGTCTCTTTTCGACTAGATTACAGTCTCTATTTCCTTCCATAGATAGAGTAATTCATCTTTTTCTTTCCAACAATTTGATTCATAATAATAGTCATTTCTGCAAGTCTTTATCTAGATTTAATAACTTCTCTTAAAATGAATTCAATAGATTAATTAGTTCCTTTTCATTGCACAACTTTAGATTTCAATTCCTAGAATCTTTAATGAATGCTTGAGGAACTTGATTGTTGATAAACTCATATTTTCTTTCACTACATGATTTTATCCTCTACGAGCTATCTGCATAGACTTTGTCGATATTCTTTGAGATAAAAGATGAATCCTCGGGTTGATAAATTAATGTTAAAATAATGTTGTTTTTAGACATCTTTAGAGCCCAACAGTTATATATAACATACTTGAATATTTTGATGATAGGTTGCTTGACACTTTGAAGGAAACTAAAGCAAGGATTGCCAAACATGGTTAACACAAGCTAGGCCAGGGTAGCTACTCAAGGTTATAGTCACAAATCGTAAGTACTCAAACATATTAAGAATATTATTTGGATCACCTTACAACTTTAAGGTAATTGCAGAGAAAAACATTAAAAAACCATACCCTTATGCAATGCAGGGTGACGACTTCGGAACAAAAACCATGGAGGAAGAGCTCCAACTTGATTACAAGTATGGTTATAAATTCGTGGTTGATCATAGGAAAAGCATGGGGAACACCCCAATATCCAATTTGCGGGATAAGGTAAATAAAACTAAGTCCACATTAACCTTTCATTACTTATAAAATATGAAAATGTTTGATATCGTCCATAATTTAATGTATTACTTTGTTTTAATTAGGGGAGAAACACTATCAACGAAACCATTAGTACTGAACAACATATCATTGATAGTGAAACGCTGCCAGAAGATCATGGTGCTCCCCAACATCCCCATCCCAGTGAGGTGTAGCCCCAAGATGTTCCTATGACTGAGGCCCACGACGGTAAAATGTCTATATATTAATCATATACTTAATAATTTTGTACTTATAAATTTTGACGTTTCAATGGTAGAGAATTTCATAGATGATCATCCTCGACTTGAAGATCAGGTGAACACGCTGGAAGCCATTCCAATGGTGCCGACTAAAGGACAAGGTAAATAATTACATTGCAGAGTTTTTTTTTTAATATTAATGAACTACTTCAATGATATTTAAAAATTGGCCATATTAATTTAATATTTTTTATTTTTTTAGGTGATGGCCCCTCACAGTAGCATCCATGCCGTGGGTATGAGACCAGATGTACTCGTCATGAAAGGACTGAAACAACATCATCTATTTATGAGCACCCAATAAACGAAGACATGGACGTGGATGACTTTCTTAAGAACTGGAAAGCAAAAAAGAAGACTAGAAGAAATTCATGATGTCATGTAATAATTTTATAAGATAGATAGATGTACAATATATAGTTGATAATATACACAAGGATATTTTTATGGCTTGTATATATCTGTGAATGTAATTTTTTTATATACTTAATGACAAAGAGCATTACAATTCTTTTCATTGTGTCATGGGCATGGTGTTGCTACTCAACATTGCCTCAAAGTCTACTTATTCATTCCTCTGTGATATGTACAATGATTTTGAACCTTCCACAAATCATTGCGTGCAGAAAAATAAGCCAAGGACATGAACCTAAGGATTTCAATGTTAAGGTCTTATGATTCCACAAGGTGGGATACAAAGAGGAATTGTTTCCATGCATAAACATGCTAAATACCTTGATTGAGAATGTGGATGTAACAAGTTGAACATTGAAATCATAGAGCGATGACATAATCAAGAAATATGGGTGGTCATAGATGTTTATCTATTGTTCAATCATTTAACCTTTTAATGTCTTTGAAAAATGAACGTTTGAAGGGTGGTCACCTCCACGACAAAGTTAATTTCTAAAAGTTTCTTTTTAGTTGTTTGAAGAATATTCCATGTCCCATAAGACTAGTTACACTCATTTATGGATTAAGGACCTTATTTTCATCCCCTAATCATGGTCAGGGCCTGAAGACCCATCCCGGCTACACAAAAAATCCTAATGGAATCCCTTTCTCATTCATATGAAAAATATCCCCTTTAAAGGGATGATGTTGTAGTTAAAGGCCTTGATCATACTTTATGGATTAAGGACCCTATTTTCATCACCTAATCATGGTCAAGGCCCCAACATAAATTCCTACTACACAAAAAATGTTAATGGAAACTTCATCCAACCCGTATGCAAAAGATCCCCTTTAAATGTCTCATGTTGTAGTTCATGGATTTAATCATGGCCTATTAACCCAATAATATTTTTTCAAGGCCTAATTCCCTGGATTTATCCCCCAACCATGTTAAATCCTTCATAGCCATCTTTTATACACAAAATATTATAACAATACCCATATCTCACTCAAAGGTTCATGATTCCCTATAGAAAACATGGTATGTTGCATATCTTCATGATTCATAGTATTCTTTGGATTATGTTTCATATCTTCATTTACTTTCTTCCCTTCCCTTCTTCCAAGAAAAACCCCTTTGCAATGCACTGCAAATCAAGTGCCAACTCTCTTGTCTGCTGAACCTCAAAGCACCAATTCTGATACCATGTAGAAATTTTAGCTCAGATATATACTAAGTCATAAACATATTTCAACCTCCTATAAATCTTCAACAAAAAATCATAAATACTATATGACAGAGATATGAAACTAAAATAGCAGCGGAAATAATAATGAACAACAAAGAAATCACTCCATATAACACTATTAATTTCTAGGTAATGCCCCTAGAAAAAACCTAACTTGGGAAAACCTGTTCAAGGAGAGTTTTATTATTGAGCTCAGAGAAATTCCATATTAGAATTTACAACAACAAGTAATAAATAACAAAAATTCTTGAAAAATGTGCCAACAAACCTCCTCGATTTGTGTGCTAAAAACCACACAAAACAATCCCCATTTTCTGCAATGTACAGTCCTTTTAACAACAAATAAAATCTTGATATTTGTGCACATTAGCAATATTGTTCTGCACTAATTTTGTACATCCAAACACTTAGAAAAAATTTCCATCCTCTTGCCTCGATTTTTTCACCTCTATACTGTTGTACGACCTGTAAACAGTGATGTACAACCCCCCTTTTCACTACTGTCAACTCAACATTTAATGTTGTAATTTCTAGAAAAGTGTGCCCTCTTCTCCTCTTGAAAATCATGCCCTCCTTTAGTAGTATAAACCCTCTCCTTCCTTGGAAATTGTGCCCCTCCTCTAGCTGTATGAACCTCTCTCTTTCCTTGGAGAATGCACCCTCCTCTTGTTGTTACTCTCACTTCTCCATCAGCTCAATCTCTTTCTTGAGAAAAGTGACTCTTCACCTTCTTGCTCAAGCTCTCCTCAAAGTGTGTGCCCTCTCTCCCTCAAGTAGTTCTTCATTGGCGGTGTTGAAAATCATGACATAGTCTTACGAAGGTTGAACTCAAATTGCCTAGCCTTTCCCAAAAATGTAATAACAATCATATTTCACTGTTCTTGTAAGGAGACTAGGAGGATGTCATCATCTACGAGAAATAGGGTAGATATCATGTCTCCATAAAAACCTCTGCAAAAGAAAGTCATGGATATCATGTGAGAACCGTATTTAGGTATCATACTCTTGATAAAGAATCCTAATTATTGAAGTTGTTCTAGTAAATTCAAGAAACATTGTCAAGATCTTTTGAAAGTTCACAAAACAAAACGGGATTGGTGTGCTATTCTTTGCATGCCACAATTGTATGGCCAATGTGATGATTTATTTAAGAGAAAGGTAATCTAGATTATTTCTCCTCCTTTGGATTTGAATCTACTCAGTGTAGGTTAGTGGAAAAAACTTGTAGAGACTATAAAATTGCATGAAACTCGTTGGAACCCATGGAAACTTGCTAGAACTTGCATAGAGCTCGTGATTTTGACCCCTAATAGGTAAACACGGACCCCACATGCAAAGCACTTGGAGAAAGGGATTAGACAGGGATTTGGAAGGAAAAAAAGACCTTGAACTCCTCTCATGAAACCCTAAAGGCATATAACTCATTTTCTCATTTATTCTTGAGTGATTTTGTTTCAATCTATAGTGTGACTATGAACAAGAAAACTTGTTTTAGTGCGGTTTGCTATAATACCTTCAATCTCTGCATGCTTTGATATCTCCTAAAATACATTCACACTCTCATGCTTCAAGATCAAATGAAGGAAACAAAATAAATTATACTCAACATTGGAGACATTATCTATTTTGAGTTTATGATTATGTCATGATTTATGTAGTAGAATAGTTGAATTGTTGAACTTGTTATTATTTGATGGATTCCAAGCTATTTGAAATTTTGATTTATGGTTCAGTTTTTGAACACATTTCAAGTGCCAAATTGTATATTATCATATTTGATGAGATGAATTGACGGATAAACTATTGTTTTATAGATTTATGGACGAAAATGTCATGTTATTTTTTTTGCATAACATTTCTTGTATTTTGAGAGTTTTTTTTAATTTTCAATTTAGAGTTTTGTCAAGTCTTGTTGAGCCATCAAGTTTTGCCCAGTCCCAATCTAGCCGAGTTTTTGTTGAGTCTGAGTCTCACAACCTTGGTTTGAAGCAATGTTGTGAGACATGCCGAAGGTCTTTGAGTTTATTGGGTCAACGTTGAAATGAATAACCAATGAAAAATTGTTGTGACACTTTCCTATAAATGAAACTTGCCAAGACCTGTTGAACCCAAATCAAACTTATTAGACTTGTTGAAACCTAACAAAACTCGCCCATTAAGCAAAGGTGGATCCCACATGGAATTGACTTGGAGAGAAGGCCAAAATGTGTTTTTTGGAGGGAGAAATATGAGCAGGAACACATCAAAGGAAAACCTACAGGCATATAACCCAAAAACAAGATGCATTTCACTCATTTGGTCATTTTATCTTCATTGATTTGAGTTTTTAGTTGGACTGTGAACACTAAAACGTTCTTCAGCAGGTTGTGTTATTCTTGTTTGGGGTTCAGTTGGAGTCTTGAGAACACTTGTATTTGTGGGATGGAGACCGAATAGGAAGTGGAGAGCCAAGATATCTAGATGTTAGATCTTCAATTTCAATTGCATTCCAATTTTGAAGAAAGTATTCTAATCTTCAGCAAAATTGATTTTGGAGATTTCATCTTCATTTTTAATTCAGGGATCAACCTACAGTGATATACTCTTCTCTTATTTGTATTGAATCTTGACTAACCATGGCTCCTAATTCCAAAAGGTGGTTTGATCAAGAATGAGAACATGCCTTCAAACTTGAATCAAATGATGACAAGAAGATCAAGTGCAAACACTATAACCACAATATGAAAGGGGGGGCACAAACAACCTGAAACACCACCTAGAATGAATTCATTACAAAGATGGCAAAGTCCAATGCAAGCTATTTGATTTATGTTTAAGTTTTTGAGGCTAATTTTAAGTGATAGATTTTTTGTTATCATATTTGATGAGATGAATTGATGGAAAACCTATCATTTTATAGATTTTAAGGATGGAAATATCATTAATATTTTTTCTGCACAAAATTTTCTGTATTCAAAGTGTTGTTTCTATTTGAAGAGTTTTGAACTGATTTTTTCTGAGTTGCCAAGTTTTGCCATATCCCAAACTTGCTGACTTTTTGTCAATCCCAAGTCTCACAACCTTGGTTTGATGTGAGTTTAAGTTGGGTGGTTGGTATGCATTGTAGTCAAAGCATGGAAACAATATAATGGGCATGCCATATATTGGTCTTAGGGATAAAGAAATATTAGGAACATAAACTACCACTCTCCAAAATGAATGAAATCATCTCCATACAAGCTTGGCTATTAAGAAAAGTTCATTCATATTATAATCAGAATAAGATTTATTAAAAATGAAACCTTATTTTAGAGAAAAATGCACAATGACTTCAAGATGACCAAATAAAGAGGATGGAAACACTTTAAAAAGAAAATGTTTGTCAAGAAAAATATTGTTTGAACTAACAAGAAACTTGACAATTATAGAATTGATTTCAGTTTTTGTTGATTACACCATGTAAACCAATTGCTCTTAGTATATATATAGAAGTCAAATCTATGGGGTAAGTAAGAGTTATTGTCCAGATACTCAAAATAACACGCTCAATCAATATACATAGTGTACGCCAAATGTGAGTGTGGAGCACAACCTCCTTATAGTTAGGAACAAATTCCTCTAAATAACATAAGTACATCCATATATCCAAATCATATGTTCAAATGTTTCACATATGCATTCAATCCAATTACATATACATTCAACCCCATATATACCCCCCATTGGGTCATAACATAAGTACGCCCATTCGAAAAACTATCCTAAAAGCTTTGTGGCTAAATCTTTTGCATGTGATGAAACCAAGTAATCGAGTTACTTATATTTATGCTCTCATACAATATGATTATTCATCCATCCATATTTAGTTATTTTCAGTGTCATTCTTTGATAGCTTCCTTTCCTTTGATTCC
>SNQJ01S0189498.1:11544-29760 GCA_010110895.2 Picea sitchensis | reverse complement strand
TGGATGCGAGTACATTTTTCAAGTGAACACCTAGAAAGGGTGACACTTCTTGACCACTTCAACACAATATTTAAAAATTGATGGCCAAAAATAACCATCTCGCAATATTTTTTGGGCTGTCACAAGCCCAGATAGATGACCACCACAAGCCCCAATTTGACAGTCATTAAAAAATGACTCATCTTCCTCATGAGACAACCAATGACGAAATATATTATCTATGCCTCGACGATGCAAAGTGTCACCGACGATAAGGTATTTTTTATCTTGATAGCATATACGTCGTCGATCGTCTCTCGACAGATGCCAAGAGAACTTCAAGGTTTGAAGATAGATCAAAATGTATCCATACCAGGGGTTCGAAGATGAGATAAGGAAAATATATTCATCTGTGAATGAATCATTATGATAAATTTCCTCATCCACTCAAGGGAAGTCTAATATTAAGTCGGAAAAAACTAGCGATTTCTTAGATTTCGCTGAAGCCAAATTGAGGTCAAATTATTGCAAAATAACAATCCATTTATTGTATTTCCCCCCTATGATATGTCGGGTAAGGACGTATTGAAATATATTGACATCAACAACTACGATAGTTTTGAAAAGAAATATATAATGATGTAATATTGGAACCGCATGTACGACAACCAAGGCTATCTTCTCAACGTCATAGTATTTAAGTTCTGGACCGACTAAGTTTCGACTAAGATAATAGAAAATGTGGTCATGGATTTCATCGTCCTACTGAATTAGAACCATACCAATCGTCCCTTCGGACGCGGCAATATAAAGAAAATAATCTTTGTTGTAGTCTAGAGGATTCAACAGAGGTGTCGATACCAAGGCTTTCTTAAGAGAATCAAATGATTTCTAGGCTCGCTCATCCCATATAAACAGAGTTTCCTTCTTCAAAAGATGGATGAAACCCTTAGTTATATTGGCATAGTTTACTATAAACCGACGCAAGAAGTTATCCTTCCCCTGTAAACCCTGAAGTTGATGAATTTTGCACAGGGAAGGAAATGGAAATATTGCCTCAACCTTCATAGGATCCACCATGATCCCATTCTTAGAGACTAAGAACCCTGAGATACGTCCATACCTAACATAGAAGATTCACGTGGGAGGGTTTAAATGGATGTGATAATAACAACATATCTCAAATACTAGTCGAAGGTGACTAGAGTGATCTATTCTCTTGTGAGAGTGAGCAGCAAGATCATTGAGGTAATATTTGACAATGTGTTTGAGATATTGAAAAGAAAAGGTCATGGCACGTTGGAAGTTTGCTCCAAATTTTTTAAGGCCGAAAGGTATTTTTCGGTATGAAAACGTACCCCAAGGACAAATAAATTTTGTCTTATGTTGATCCTTGGGTTTGATTTGAACTTGATTGTATCCTAAACATACGTCCATAAAATAAAAAACCTCACTTCCTGCACACTCATCAAGAATCTAATCAATGAAAGGTGTCAGGAAGTTTTCTTTAGGACAAGCCTTTTTCAGGTCTCGAAAATCCATACATACATGGATGGTTTCTTGTTTCTTATTCATAGGAATGGGATTGGACACCCATTCGGTCAAAGGAATCGATTAGATGAAACCAACCTTAAGTAGTTTCTCCACCTTTGCCTTAATAGAAGGGGCCGTCCTAGGGTTAACAACTCTAAGACATTTTTGAACAGGTCTAGTATCTAGATAAGTCTTGATTTCATGTTCGGAAATGCGAGGGTTGATTCCGGCATCTCTTCATATAACCAAGAGAATACATCAAAAAATTATTTGAAGAGATCGATGTATATTTGAATTTCTTCAGGTGAACAGTGTGCACTGATATATACATTTTCAATTTTGTCAGGAATTCAAGAGATGTCGATCATGATGGTAGGATAATTATTCACCATTCTTATTTAGGCATAAATTCCATGCATATCTAGTGGAACTATGGAATGACCGACCATATCACTCAAGGTAGCTCTAAAATCATCTTGTTCGATCCTAACAAGCTATAGGAGGAAGTAAGAGTGATGATGCATATTGTTTCATGGCCTATCAGGACCATTCATGGCCTCTAATATGGCTTCATCTGAAGGGAAATTATCGTTGAGGAAATCATGTGAGAAAGACAATGAGGTGGCCCATACAGGCTCGAGAAGAAGATCCTCCTCATTCGTCTGTGAGGAGATAGGATCCGGGTTAGTAGTAGAGTCAAGAACAACCTAATATGTTATCTCTTCCATTGACAATGGCATTGCCATTTCAATAGGTGAATCACCTTCACAAGACATGGTCAGGGAATGTAGGGTCCAAGGATCATTGAAATACAAACTACAGAAAGGAACAAACCTTATTGACAAAGAAGACCTGTTGGACATGGCATAAATGTGATGAATTGGTGCCATGAAATCAAAGGTACCCATGAGAGAGGAATACATTCTGACACCAATATCCTCGGTTTCTGGCTGAGAATTGTTGATCACTGGGATCGAAGGTCCAACTGATGCGTTACAATTATCATGCGCAAAGGATAACTGATCAATCATCATGATTTTCCCTTCATGAGGAAAACATAAAGTGCAAAAAATAGATGATACAAGTGCGCTAATGGCATAAGTCTAATTACACCCTAGCAATAAATTATATTCAAGGGGTGCATCAATCACCTCAACATCCAATTCCATTGTCTTTCCACCTACATGGACCAGAAAGGTGAAAATAATTACACAGGGATAGAAAGAATGACCATCAAATGAAGTCAACATAGTTAGAGATTGAGGGAGGGTTGGTGAGCCTTGGCTTTCCAACACATTAGGGACATCATGCACGTTGCAACACTTTAATCAATAACAGTGTGTTTGATGGTATACTTTGATTAATCCACATGGAATTGAAAGGCCATGTGGTAAGGCAAGCGAGGCTTAACATCCATGATGTCAAACTTGATAACCTTAGAGCCACACAGGTCTAGAGCTCCTAAATCATATAACAAGGCATTCCTATGTGAAGGAAACATCTGGAGCACCTCTAAAGCTAACACCGCACAAGGGGTTTGACCCATATCTTCGACAACTGAATATTTCATGGAAGCTCTAGAATTAGGGTTGTGGGCAGAGCGTTTTAGTACTCCTTTCAGAATACAAGGTGAAGGCTCTAGATTTTTTATCTACAAAGGTGTTTCCGAAGGAGAGGGAGACTCTAGGCCTGAACATTCTATGAAGAATTGTAATCACAAGATCAAGTGGATACATTAATATGATACTTGACCATATTTACACATAGAAGTTCACCTTCATGCGACGGGGGGTTTTGATTCCCACTTGACACATTTTTGGTGTTAGAGGAGCTCGAGGCTATGTGTTGACTATGCAGAAACAGATTGGTAAGCACAATAGGAGGTTGAGATAAGAGCCTCACCTCTTCCTCAAGTTTCTAGAATAAGTGGTTAAGGTGATCATCCATACAAATTGTACAAGGAAACTTCACCTTCCACTTTTCTTTCTTGCCCTTACCAACATTGTTATTTGATCTATCATTGTTAGCATTGTCCTTGGATCTATTATTATTATTATTCCTCCCACCCTTATGATCCATATTTTATGAGTAGAACGAAATGAATATAGATTATTATTAAAATATGCTTAACACAAAATAATAGATATACAGTAAAATTGGTTTCTATTCAAAAAGGAAATAAGCTGAAACTATAAAATGCAGTGAAAAATAAGCTTGTTGGAAGGGTGGCGACTTATCTCTGAGAAGAGATGTGATAGTTGTGCTCATTCACAAGAAGATGAGTACAAATAGGCTCTGAAGGCATTTTTACAATAAATATGAATTCCAAAACCCTATACATCCAAAAACCTAACCCTAGGAGATGAAGCGCCAAAAGTCATGTGGGCCTCGTTGAGGTAAGTTAGTACATCAACTTCCCGAGGTCGTAACTTTTGCATACGATCTTTATTTTAGGCGCACAATATCTCATTGGAAAGCTCTATCCGAGGACTACACATGGTGTCTTCAGACTCTGAGTCTTCCTTCAATTTGATCATGACGAGCCCTAAAAACGTTGTTTAGGGCCTCAAAACTGCCCTGGAAGTCGAGAACCTGAAAACTACAAAAAAACTACCAAACTATAGCACTGCAAAAATGAACTAGTTGGAATAGGTGGGAGGCCACTAACATCCATATGGATCAATCCTACCTCCTTAGGAATAATTTTTTTCCATCGCATTGATTTCCCCCATCAGATGAGTAAATTTCTTCTGAATTTGGCCCTGGGTGAGCCACTTTACTTGGTGCAGGAGCTTCCTTGCTTTGACAACTCGATAAAGTTGGATCCTTTGTTGTCGAGTTACCTTGACCTGTGTGTCCACAATATGATCACTGGATTACTTTTTCATGCATTCATGGTTGAGCTTTGTTGGTTTCAACTGTTCTGTTATCTCTGAGGTGTCCAATAATGGTGGGAAATATGGCCAAAGGAGAGCCACGTTGAATAATAGGTGCAGGCCAAGGAAAGGGGGAATGTTGAGCTCAAAATAATTGTCACCCACAACCTTGGTGATGGTGTAAGGTGCATAATGGAGTGGGAGAAGCTTCCGATGGGGCCATGTAAGGCATTCTTTCTGCAATTGCAACCAAACTTTGTCTCCCACCTAAAAATTATCTGGCACCCGGTGTTGATCATGGCGCTGCTTGTACTTGGCATTGGACTTATGTAAAATATACTGAACCTATTGGTGGATGTGCTGGATCTACTCAATGAATTGGGTGGATTTTTCAGCTTCAATTGGAACAGGGGCTGAGGTGGCCAAAAGGGGTAGTGCAACATCCATGGTACACAATGGTTAGAATCCCAACCCCACCTGAAAGGGGATATGTCCGGTTGAGCTATGTAGGGATCAGTTGTAGCTATGATTAACATAGGGAATACTCTCATCCCATGTGCAGGAGTTCTTGGAATTGTACATGCATAGGATATGCACAATCATTTGATTGACGACCTCAATTTGACCATCTGTTTGGGGGTGGAAGGCAGTGGATTTGGTGATTTTGGTGTCCAGCAGTGACCATAGGCTCAAACAAAATGTGTTAAGGAACTGACTTTCCTGATTGGAGGCAATGGTTTGTGGGATTCCAAAATGTACCCATACTCGTTCAAGGAAGAGCTTGGCAATGGCCTCTGTTGTCATTTCCCCTCTTGGTGGACGGAAGGCCCAACATGTAGTCCATTGAGATGGATTCCCATGGCCTGTCAGGAGTATGTAGAGGGGTGTTCAGGACCTATTAATTAGTGGTCAGTTTGGAAATACCAAAGGAAATGAAGGACTTGATATACTTGCTGACATCCTGTCAGAGTTTCGGCCAGTAGAAATGTTTTTGCAACACTTCCACTATCTTTTCAACGTCGAAGTGTCATGCCACCCGACTTTAGTGGGCTTCCCAAATCATCTTCGCTTGCTCTCTTGATGGAATGCAAAGATTTCCTAGATGGAACAACAACCCTTCCTGAAGATGGAAGTTAGTGACAACTGATTTTGTGCCAAATATTTGGTAGGTGGGGGCGAAGATAGGGTCCGTCTCATAATGTTGGGGCCATCCCGAGGTCTCATGGTTGTAAGAGTCTAGCACCATGGTGAGTGTTGTGACTGGAGTTCAGCTAAGGAAGTCAGTGCCTCAATTGGTATTTCCTATTTTATACTCAATGTTGGGGTGGAATTGTTGCAAGTATGTGGACCACTTCTGATGGCAGTCATTCTGCAATTTTCCTTGTGTCTACGTGAACTGTAGTGGCTTATGATCAGTGGGGATGATTGTATCCTTCCCAATAATGTAATGTCTCCACTGGTAGCAGCCTTTCACAATGGAGTAATTTTATTTGTCATAAATAGGGTAATTACAGAAAGCATCTGATAGTGCCTCACTATGATAGGCCATAGGCTGGTTGTGCTGAGTGAGAATGACTCCCACAACATAGTCTGAAGAATCTATCTTGATCTCAAAAGTTTTTTGCAGGTCCAGTAATGAAAGTACTGGGGATGACCACAAGAGCTGCTTCAAATCATCGAACACTTGTTGTTGGGATAGGCCCCACACAAATGTTTCCTTACCACCACCCCTAGTTACTTGGCTGAGGGACCATGCAATATGGGAGAATCCCAACATGAACCTGCGATAAAAATTGGTAAGGCCCAAGAATATTTGAAGCTTAGTGGGTGTGGTTGGGGATAGTCAGTCATGGATGACCTGGATCTTGGYTGGATCCAAATGCACACCATGTTGATCAATGATGTAGCCTAGGTAATGGACCTTGTCCATGCTGAAGGAGAATTTTTCCAAGTTGGCATATAKCTTGTGTTGTTGCAGGGTGTGCAAAACCTATTGAATATGATGCAAGTGTTCTGCCCAAGTATTGTTGTAGATGAGGATGTCATCCAGTTACACCACTACAAACTTATTGGTGAAAGGTCATAGGATATCATCCATCATCCTCATGAAAGTTTCTATATCATTTGTCAAACCAAAGGGTTGACCAACCATTCAAAAATACCTTCTTTTGAATTGAAAGTGATCTTCCATACATCTGTTTATTCTATTGGGACCTAGTGGTAGCCAGACTTTAGATCAATCTTGCTAAAGTATTTGGCCCTCGTGATTTAATCAGGAAAGTCATCAATTTGTGGAATCAATTACCGATTCTAGACAATGATTTTATTTAGGACCCGGTAATCAATGCAGAGTCACAAGGTCCCGTATTTCTTTTTCACTAGCATGATTGGGCTCCCACAAGGCGATGAGTTGGGATGGATGTGCCCCTTGTGGAGATTTTCTTGGCTCTATCGCTTGATCTCCTCATTCTCTAACAGAGAGAGGCGATAGACTGACCCATTGGGTAGCGGTGCGTCGGGGGTCAGATTGATGGGATACTTGACATGACAGTGCAGAGATACCTCGATAGGTGAGGAGAAGATATCTAATTATTATTCCATGACCTTATCCACTTGCTTCTGATGTGTGGAGAGGATGGTTGTGGAGGCCAATGATGTGGGTGAGATCTTTCTCTCACTCTGAGAGAGAATCACAAAGAATACAAACTTCCTGGTCTGAGAGATGACCTTCCTACATTGCTTAGCAGAGATCAAGGAAATAACACTAGGTGGGACTGCCTCGGGTATCCTGTACAATTTCCTATCCAAATTAATAATAACACTACGAGGCCTAGACTCATATACAATATCACGTTTCCATAAAAAAGGTTTTCCCAAAAGAACATTACAAACTTCGAGAGGAGAAACATCACACAATACCTCTTCGTTGAAGGTTTTAATGCCATATGACAGGTGGCACTATTGGCTGACACGGAGATCTCTTCCTTGGCAGAGCCATCCAATGGTATAGGGTTGTGGGTGCGTTTTTGTCGGTAGGGATAGCATCTTGATGACCTCTGTTGAGATGAGGTTATTTTGGCTACCGCTATCAACGATGAAGTGCAGTGGGGTGCCTTTCACCCACATCTGTAAATGAAAACATCACTCTCCTTCCTCTTGCTCATCTGGTTCACCAAGATGGAACTTGGTGGTAGAAACAGTGGAACTGGGTTCTGTATAAATAATCTGTCACCCCCTTTTTGGTTTTGAATCAGATTCGGAACCTGCATATGATTCAGAGGCTTTCACCTTAGCCACCAATGACTGCTTTGAGAGAAAATCAACAGTATTATTCTAGGGGATTTTATGGAAGTTGCACCACTTCCCAGTATCTTTCTTTTTCTTTCTAGTGTCCTTCTTTTATTATGGCTTTGAATGGCTGTCCTAATGTTTTCCATATTTTTTCTATCCATTGTTCTATGGTTTGGGGCCGCCCTTTCCTTTCTTTCCCTGTGAGGGGTTCCCAGGTCTAAATTGTCACATCTTTTGTTTAAGCTTCATCTCAATTTTCACGACATATCGGTAGGTCGTGCCCAAGGAAGAGATGTCTAGAAACTCCATTTTGGCCTAGATGTATTTATGTATACCATCACAATACTTGAGCAACATATGTCTCTCAGAATATTTGATACCTAGATTTGTGTGCAAGGTATGGAAGATATTTGTGAACTCCGCCACTGCTTGGTCTCTTTCCTGCTGCACTGTGGTCCATTTTGTGTAGAGGTCATCATAACTTATGAAAGTGTAGTATTGTTCCTTAATAGCATCCCTAAAGGACTCCCAAGTGACCACAACTTTAAATAATGAGAGTTCCTCTATTTCCTTTTGTTCACAGAAATTTTACCACCAATCTTTGACATGGGGAACAACTTTGAGGAGTGCAAAAGTAATATGTTCTCTATTCAAAAAGTTATGGATAGAAATATACCCTTCGAGTAGATTCAACCATTTGTCTACAACATCTAGGTCTATATTACCTTCAAATATAGGAATAGCAAAGTTGATTTGTACCTTGAAGGGGGTGTTGCCTCTGCTCAAGGAAGATGTGTCACCCTTTGGTAGTCGTCAAAGAATTTGTGCAAAACTATCCATCATTTCATTCCTTTGTTGCATGAGGGATTCCTTGAGAAACATTTTGAAAGGATATCCTATCCTGTCATATTTCATTTCTCCCACCATGAGAGGTTTCTTGGGCATGCGAGAGCTTTTGTCCTCAAGAGAAACAAGCTTGAGACTCAATTCTTTGTACCCTGACCTCATTGGGGACATGCATTAAGAACGACAAGGAGAAGATCGCTCTGATACCAATGATCTATATTTTATGAGAAGAATGAAATGAATATAGATTATTATTGAAATATGCTTAACAAAAAATAACAAAGATACAATAAACCTAGTTCTATTCAAAAAGGAAATAAGTTGAAACTGTAAAATGCAGTTGAAAACAAGCTTGTTGGAAGGGTGGTGGCTTATCTTTGAGAAGAGATGTGATGACTATGCTCATTCACAAGAAGATGAGTAAAATGAGGCTTTGAAGGACTTTTTACAATAAACATGAATGACAAAACCCCAGACATCCAAAAACCTAATCCTAGGAGATGAGGCACCAAAAGTCATGTGGGCCCCATTGGGGTAAGTTAGTACATCAACTTCCTGGGGTCGTAACATTTGCATACGATCTCCATTTTAGGCACATGATAGCTCGTTGGAAAGGTTTATCTGAGGAATACACATGTATATATTAGACTCCAACCTAGTTCTTAGGTTGATTGTGGTGAGCCCTAAAAACATTGTTTAGGGCCTCAAAAAGGCCCCAGAAGTCAAGGACCCAAAAACTAGGAAAAAACTGCCAAACTGGAAAACTGCCAAAACAAACTAGTTGGAATAGGTGGGAGGCAACCAAAATCCATCTAGATGAGCTTATGATTATTACCAAGTCATTTCCTTCCATTTCCTCTTGGTTGTTGGTTACCATTCGATTTGGTCGATGACCGTAAAAAATGTACATCCGCCGACTGAGTGGGAGTGGAGGACAAAGATGAAGCTTGTCCTGCTATAGAGTGTCTTAGAGATAAATCCTTCAAATTGTTCATCACCAATTCCATAGAATTAGCATTTGCATATCCGATGATGCCATCGGCATGAGGCCAAAGATTTTTTTTGGGGTCATAATTTGACTTCAGTGCATCAGGAAGAATTTCGTTTAACATCCCAGATTGAGCATATATGAGGTCCAATTGTTGGGATTTGAAAATAGATTCCTCTTTAGATGTTACCCTAGATGTAGAAACATACTTTGAATTATAAGGAAATAAATACTTAAGAAACCATTCCAACAGGAATTCTGGAGAAATGTAGGCTTTGATCAACCTCTTACGTCTATGCCACTCTTGGATATGGTTCAAGATATGCGTGGATTTGTCTTGGTGAAAGGTCGACATAAGTTTTATGCCGAAATCTAATGAACCAACAACTGGAAGTGGTTGAGAAAGACCAAAACCATCTGATTAAAATTTTGGTACATTCCCCCTGGTAACTCAATGTACCATTTCTCTGCAAACCCCATGAGGGTGCATTGAAACAGTCTCAAATGAATAGAATCTTCATTAAGAGAATTGGATGAGCACAAAAGATGAAAAGTAGTAACGTGATCACCTGGATCCTCACCATTCTTTCCCTTGAATTTCAGAATGTCTTAAGGAAGCTTGGTGGGGATGGGGGGCCATGACAGATCATGATGCACCAGGTCATTCATTAATCTTGACAAGTATGAAAAATTAAGCATGGCCAGAAAAGGGAGTTGGGGTTACTACATCTGAGCCGATGCTCCCGAGAAAGATTGATGTTGAGGGATTGCAGCCCAGCCAGGGTTCTGGTATTCACCATGGCCCTGTTCAGTATGGTAATATCCTCCTCCAAACTAATTCATAAGAGGTTGTGTGGGAACTTTTATCTCTCTATAATTTCCTTGGCTGAGGAGGAAATAGGTACAGGAGTAACTTCAAACCAACTTGGAGCTGGAAGCTATCCCTTCCAACCAGAGAGGGCTCTCTCTCTTCAAATCAACCAATGAAAGGATTGGTTTGGTTTAACTCAATGGATAGATATCTAAGATAAATTTGGGTTTATAGTGTTGGTAGCAATGTGAAAAGAAAGTTCATTGGGTAATGGAGTCATAGAGAATTCATAAAGCAATGAAAGTTTACTGGATACTTGGTAAATTGAAAAGTAACTTATCAGAGGCAAGATAGAGAGCACTTCTTTACACCAATTAGATGTTGTTGTAGATAGAATATTACAGAGAAAACAAATATCCCCTTAGGGAATCTAACAAGGATGAATCCCAAGGTGATTATGGTAGAAGGACAAATGAAATTACATGCAACAGAGCATAAACTATAGATGAATTCTGATACATACAATTCAATTTAACACAAAGAAGAGATCATATAGCATAGATGCATTTAGACTAGAAGTAAAAAATGTAAGATCACATGCATAAAGTAGCACAATCACATGTATCTCTGGAATCAACTCTCAGGGACTTATGATCCAGTAATTTCATTAATATCAGAGAGAAATTACAAAAACGTATTCAATAGTCTCTTCCTTACACACTTTCCTCCCTTAGCTCTCATAACTTCATGAATTATATATAAAAATATCTTCCTATGATTCAAAATTCGAATTCTAACAACCTTCCTAAGTTAATAAACATTTACAAATATATTGGCAACAATATCTGATCTAACTACTAAAAAAGAGGAGTCAAAGTTGACTCATTAATTACAAGATAATAATAGATAAATCCACTTTTGAAACCATATCCTGATGATATTTGACCTTTGGCATTCATTTTAGATGAGATGTCATGCTTTCCTACCCTTCCTTTCTAATCTGGATGCATTCTAGAAGCTTTGTCACAGTTGTGCAACAAGTCTACTGTGCAACGGTAACCTACAACAAAAACACAGCAGATCGCATAGCAGACTGGGAAAATAGGGTTAAAATATGACATCATATATACTGAATAAAAATATAATTTTCAAAGCTGAGAGAGGTTTTTTTATATGAACCTGTTCTTTGGAAACACCTCTCTCAGGTTTCTAAAATTCCTCTCTGGCTTCTCTAGATATGCGTTCAAAGATGATGACAAAAAAAAAATATGAAAAACTGGGTTGTAAATATTCATTCGAATCTCACAAAATATGGCACTTGTTGCAAATATGAGAGAGGTTTTTATTATTGTTTTATCCTTGACAAAAAACTCTATGGTATTTTCAAAATTCCTCTCGATTTGGTCAGAAATTGATCTTGAAGTTGACCATTAAACCAGTCATTTGTGCAGCATCCCCTGTAGCCTGTGCGTAGAAAAATCCTCTGCGCAGTGTGAAAAAAATGAGAGCAACGTCCTCTATGAAAAAATGAACAACAATGTCCTCTTAATACTCAATTTTCACAACATTAGGAAGTTGCGCAACAACTTGTGCACCGCTATAATTTTCTTGATGATGCCATGTTCCTCCAATAGATTTGAACTTATGAAATCTTTAGAAACATGACAAGACTGACTATAACTGACTTGAATTGACCTCATGATATTTCATTATGACTCTTTAGTGATATTAAAACCCATACCTTTGGCACCAAGACCATATGTTCCATGGATCAACTTTATTTTATGACCTTACTCAAACACATTTATCAATCACAAACCCATCAACTCATAACCTAAGAGAAATCATGCCATGGTATTTATGAGACCAAAACATGACTTTACCCTATCATACATTTTTTATTCACATCCTAAAAAACTATTTATAGGACACTAAGAGGCACCATACATGTAGGAATGTTATAATGAAGGCTATAAACATTTCCCCCACCTAGAGGAGCTCCAGGATGGGGGTTGCCCATAGTATGAAATTGACACCCTCCGAGTGGAAATCTGGAGGATAGAGGTGGATTTATCATACCAAAAGTTTTGGTCAGAATCGGTGTGGAGGAAGAAGGTGGAAAGGACAGAATATAGGAAGTATCTTGTCTTCCCAATTGATTACTCCATCCATGAGCATTAAGACTAGGATTAGAAACAGGAGGAAAAGGGGGTTGGCTTCTAGCCGTAGGACTCATTTGGGGAATATGAGCTCCACCAAACAAGAGTGGAATATGTTGAGGATCCATGCCCCCAGGTCCAATACTAAGATTTGTATTATTCACTGGAATGGCAGATGAAAGTTTTGATGTCATATTCGACATAGCAAAAGAGAAAGGGTTAGAGATTGAAGGAAAGGATTGAGCATTGTATCTAGGAGTACCAAAAAGAGACCCAAAATGGTTCATTACTATGGGTTGAGTAGCAACCACAGGCCAAATAGGAGTGATGACAGGAACCTATGGCACTACAACCATAGTGGTTGAATGTGTCGAAGGAGTTCCTTTAACTATGAAAGGTATGGGAGTCGAAGGACTCCTAGTATCTTTCTGACTTGACTCAGTACTCATGCTTGTATGATAAAAAATCTAATAGGTGGAGGTGTGTGTACCATGTTTGATAAATTTACTCCTTTTAAAAGGAAAAGACTCAAGATGCAGTAGTAATTTCAACAAATAGAGAGACATGCGAGAAATCTGGTTTGGCTCCATGATGACTCAAGACTCGAGATATAGAAACAAAATACTAGGGCCAACTAAAAATCAAAGAACACACCAAAATAAACAAAAAGGCCAAATGCACACAAACAAGATATAGTAGCTGAAAAGGGGCCGCCCTCACTAGAGTAGGTATGCCTCACCCAAGATTCAAAATATTGGAGGTATTCGAATCAATTATAAGGGCCCTCACGGGCTTAACAGTGCAATCGGTCAGATCCCCCCGGAGAGGTAATCCTCCATAAAGGTTGTGTGTTGTCTAACCCTTATTTGACTCAGAGTACCTGTATAATAACCCTTGCAAATAACTTATGTGGCTACCTATCTCAAGCAAATAAAGCCACCACGATATAACCAATGTGCAGGTGAACAATCATAAATCAAGTCCACTGTATGGGCAGGCTAACAAAGCCCTAAATATTGAAAGCACCACCTCTCACAGAGGTAAAGGTACTATAAAGACCCCCAAATACGAATAGATCCCCAGATATATATATGACGCTAAGAAGGTATTAGAGGGTTATCTCTGCAACCATCTTCCCGTGACCTCGTGCTTAATTCCAGTGTGAGCGAAGCGTCTTAACGTCGTTAATTACACAAGGCCCTATATCCTATGCTTGTTTCTATACTCTAAAAAATAAAATCGTTTCTAGTTAATTTTAATTAATCAACATTACTTTTAATGGCTTTGTTTACTCAAAAGATGTGGTCTTGAAACTGATGATGTTATGACTGAGCATATCAAATAAATGAATATAAACAAAGTGCTAAGTCCTAATCTTAAATTCTCAAAAGATGATAAGCTTTGAAAATAAAAATTTCAATTCAACTCTACAATTTCAATAAGATGCAATATGTCCATATGTATCAAGATAAATACTAACAACCCAAAAGAGCAAATGGCAAAATGAAAAATGTATATTTTTGTATTTTCAATATAAATAAATGAAAATGCAAGGACTGAAAAGAGGCTTGATATACAAACCTTACTGCAAGAAAAAAGAGACAAGCCAAGAAGGATACCAAGAAGCAAACACTCAGACCAACACGCAAGGACAACCAATGAAAAAGATGATGAGAAAGAAAACTGCCCGAAAATTCAACCATGAAAGGGTTTCCTATCACTCTACAAGCACTCAACAGTTAGGAAAGAGACCCAAGAAGACTCAACAACCATCCAAACTCACCCATAAAACACCAAACTCAACAAATAATCTTAAAAAGTTGATCTGCGCTACTGTTTAAGGAAAACTCGTGTATGTATGCACCCTATAGAAGGACAACTCATGCATGTACATGTCTATCAAGGGAAATCCCATGTATATAGGTTGTCAAGTAATCAAGCGACAAGTAAACTCAAGCTAATAGAGAGAAATCAAAGGAGAAAAACGCTCCAAACCCCAAATTAGAAGATTCAATCCCCAGTATGGTCACCAATTCTGTTACAAGGAAAATCACTCTATGGCATGGGGTAAACCACAACAGACGGAATGACTGCATAAATAAACTCCAATCCCAAGTGTACTATGTAAATGAAAATGCTAACAAGACAAGATAAAGATCCTACCTCGTCTGGATGTTCGATGAATACCATCGTTGAGCACGTGACTCAAAACTTAATACCTGCAAATTGTCCTCCACAACCAATATATGCAACCATATGGTGATAATTTATAAGTTATCACATACAATAGAATAATCCATTAACATTCATAACAAATAGGCCCATGGAATAATAATTCAAATATTTGCAAGATATCAATTGGATGAGAAAAGAGTATTTCTATTAAAACAAATGATCAACCGAAGTGTATAAGTGACAAACTTCCATGTCGACACATCTCGAAACTGATAAACTAAGTCCCTTCCAGCTGGGCCTCCACCACTTCAATCCTCCACCAAATACAATCTCATATAAGAGAGACAATGAGGTTCTCCATCAAAGAGGGAAGAGCTTCGGGGCTGAATAATGTGTTCAGACTTTAAAGGACAAAGGGATGCAAACTCAATGTGAAGTGAAAATTTCTCCAAAGTATCTTTGCTCTCAAAAGTTGAATTCTCTCCTCCTCAATGGTTTGTATATGGCACAATTTATAGCCTTCAAATGGAACTGAAGGGCCGAGTCAAAAATTTTCCAGTATATGGAGGTCAAGGATCATGGATCTCATGACGTGACATGGAAACCCAACAAAATTTTTGATTTTGAGCATCGAACGCAGCATACATAGGATGTAGTGGTCCAACCTATGTATATGCATGTTATATAACTTGTAGGGCATGTATATGTGGATAAATATGATTTTTCGGCTCTAGGAAGTGAAAAATGGGACTTCAAGTCTGCATAGGGAAATGGAAAGGCCTTTTGATCAAGTTGCATGGGGTGTGGAAAAACTTACTATAACTATGTGTGCCTTCAACACCAATTTCTCCAACTCGTGGAACTTCTTCGCTAGTGTATCCACTTGTTTCTTGTCCTATGCACTTTTCTCTATCAAGGTCTCCACTACTTGCATTGTGACATGCTCCTTCATCACTTGTATTCTCTCTGAATGCACTTGTTCTATGTTGAATTTCTCTCTTTCCAATGTTGTGATCATTTGTTATGCTTTTTCTTGTAAGGGATCCAACTGATCATGTCGTGTTTGTTTCTCCTATTGTGTGGCCTTTACCTCTTCCTGCAGGTTTTTCATCTCCTATGCAACCCTCAATCTCAGGGATATGGCCATTGTCTTATGCCTCTGCTTTAGGTCCTAAAATGCAACATTCAACTTTTCTTCTCTCTGCTCCAGCTACTGGATCCTCTCATCTTATGATAGACTTGTCCATCAATTTGTGGTATTTTCATAGAGTTTTTTTATCTCCTTAACTTCTAGTGCAAGAAGATCTGCTTGTTCGGTTTCCTTTTTTTCTCCTTGTTTTCTGAATTCTGGTGGGGTAGTGGGTGTTATTTTCTTTACTAATTCTCTTATGTCCTGCTTGTACTCATCCATTGCCTACACTATTGTCTGTAGCTTATCTTCTGCGTTTATTTTCCTTGCTAATGCACTCTCTAGAATTGTCTGGAAGACTTCTTCAAGTCTTTCCTCCAATCTGTCCATGGGACATTTGTATTATTCGTGTTCCAGTTGTCAGTGTTTCATGGAAACCTGCATAGGAGACCTATCTAAAGCATACACAAAAAATCTTATCAAGAAAAGGAAGAGAGATACAATATGAAGAATGAGAATCAATGTATATTATGATCTATTCAATGAGTGAGTGATATTAAATTATATAGGCAATGGAATCCTATCTTAGGAATGCATGTATAATAGTGATGGTCTAAAATTAGAAAGTGTAAAATAGAACTAGTCAGTTAACTCCCACTGAACTAGTGTGTCGAAAATAGAAATTTCTCCAACACCCCCCCTGAACATCACTATGGAGTAGAAAATGAGTCCTGAAAACTAGGACATATTAGGTACTCATGTAAAATGCAACTAATGAACTTGAATAAAAGTGAGGAAAGAGGGAAAACCACGTGGGAACAAAACCCCCCCTCAAAGGACAATGCATCAAAACAAGAAAAGGAAGCTTCTAGGCAACTGTGTTCTTCACTACAAGACAATCCCACAAAGTCTAAAACTTATGCTCATTGAAAGTCTTCGTGAAGATGTAGAAATCTTGATGGATCTGATGAAGTCCTTTGACAACCTATCTATTCTTGTATCTCTTGATCCCGTGGACCCATCTACACCTGAAAATATTCCTTTCTGGTGGAAATGGAACCAGATTTCAAGTCTAATTCTTTAGGAGTGATTCATACTCCTTTTACATGGTTTCTTTCCATAATGGATTTCCCACATCCTCACTGTAGAGTTGTAGATCAGAAGATTGAACCATATAGCAATGCATGGTCATCACAGGTTCTTAAGCTAAAAGTACATGAGAAGGCTCTTCATGCTAAGATCAAGTCCTCCTCAAATCCAATGGATTCCCTAAGGATACATGTTGCCTTAAGTGTGAATTGTTCTTTCTTGGGAATCTTCTGAAGCTTTAGCAATGGCTTCTTATCTGGTTTTAATAACTTCTTATTTCCATGTACATAATATGAGTGTATGGAATCATCTCCAATGTTTGAAACTGATGGAAGCACAAGAGTATATGCATGTTGCACTGGAGGTGCATGAAAAGTAATCTCCTTATGTGTAAGTAGAAAAGAGGAGTCATCATCAGAAAACTTAGTGAATTTATACAACCTTGACTTGTGATCCACCTCACCAATTGTAATGGTGGAATTGTGATGCATGTCAATTATTGAAACTAAATCTGATGTAAATTCAGCCTTTTTACCTTTATGAGTGATCTGATAAACTGAGAGAAGATTCATAGAAATCTTTGGATCATGTAAAACATTCTCAAAACTGCCATTGTGGAGTTCCACTCTCCCTTCTCATGTTACTTCTACTGGAGTATCATCCCCCATGATAATAGGGGATCTTGAGCATGGAATCAAAGAAGAAAAAACTTCCTCTTTCACTACCATATGATGGGATGCACCATAATCTATAATCCATGAATCAGATGAGAAATTAATTGCAACAAGAGAATGATGATTACCTTTCTTAGGAGCATGATATTCTTCCTTTTGCTTCATGACTCCCTCTGGAATGAAGTTTCCAAGGTTGTTATGTTGAAGTGCATGTGCCATAAGATTGAATTGTTTCTTCATGCATGTGGATTCTTCATGATTCGGTTTATTGTAGTAAGTGAATTGCTTTCCCTTCTTCTTCTTCTTATAATCTAAAGAGTCTTTGGAACTTGAAGAATCGTTAAAGGTTTTGTAATATCCCTCCTTCTCATTTTGTTTCTCCTTCCTGTTCTATTTGAATGATCCTTTTCCATCATGCATAATGAGTGCATGTGCTTTGGTATATTTCATGAGGCCCATCTATATGAGTTTTTTTTTCTTTTGTGTGGGAGACTCAATGAACTGAGCCATCATAGGAATTTTCCAATTTGTTCCAAAAAGACATCTGCCAGAATGAAAATTGGAGACATATAAAGTCTATTCTAGTCCTATCTTGGCCAAGATTATTAGAATAAGGTGTTTCTCTTGTGTAGACTTCTCAATACCACATTCACCCAAGATCAATAT